>PVJX010040270.1:0-15289 GCA_004027295.1 Dolichotis patagonum | reverse complement strand
ACCAAAACCTGAGAAAGACCCAACTAAAAAAGAGAACTATAGACCAATATCCCTAATGAACATAGATGCAAAAATTCTCAATAAAATATTGGCCAACAAGATGCAGCAAATCATCAAGAAGATTATACAACCTGGCCAAGTGGGATTCATCCCAGGAATGCAGGGTTGCTTCAATATACATAAATCAATAAAGGTACTCCGCCATATCAATAGAGCCAAAAATAAGAAACAAATAATCATTTCTGTACAAGAAGAAAATGCTTTTGATAAGGCCCAACACTCATTCATGATAAGAATTTTGC
Source organism: Dolichotis patagonum (assembly GCA_004027295.1). NCBI lineage: Eukaryota > Metazoa > Chordata > Mammalia > Rodentia > Caviidae > Dolichotis > Dolichotis patagonum. The sequence goes on along the minus strand of PVJX010040270.1, from coordinate 14,987 downwards.
AGAGAATTCAAACAGATGATTTTACCTCAATATGATAAAGGCCATCTATGAAAAACCAACAACCAGCATCATATTAAATGGCCAAAAATGAAAGCCTTTACCTTAAAATGAGGCACAAGACAAGGGTGTCCTTTATCACCATTCCTATTCAACATAGTACTAGAAATTCTAGCCACAGTAATTAGGCAAGAGAAACAAATAAAAGATGTAAAGATAGGAAAAGAGGAAGTTAAATTATTAATAATTGCAGATGACATGATACTTTACATATAAGATGCCCAAAACTCCAATGAAAGACTCCTAGATGTAATAAATAAATTCAGCAGTGTAGCTGGATACAAAATCAGTACTCAAAAATCATTAGCATTCATATATACTAACAACAAAAGCACTGAGAGAGAAATAAGAGAAGCCACACACTAGCAACCAAAAAAATGAAATACTTAGGAATTAATCTCACAAAAGAAATAAAAGAGCTATACAGGAAAATTATAATACCCTGAAAATAGAAATTGAAGAGGACCTCAGAAAATGGAAAGATATCCCTTGTTCATGGATAGGAAGAATAAATATTATTTAGAGTTATTCTCCCAAAATTACTGTACAGATTCAATGCAATCACAATCAAAATACCACTAACATACCTCATAGTTCTAGAGAAATAACACCTAAAATTCTTCTAGAGCCTGAAGAGACCTAGAAGAGCAAAGGCAATTCTAAGCAGCAAAGGCAAGGCCAGAGACATCTCATCCCAGAAAGAATGGCGAGGAAAAAAAGCTACCTACAACAAATGCTGGAGAGTCTGTGGGGGAAAAAGAACTTTTCTGCACTGTTGGTGGGAGTGTAGACTGGTACACCCACTGTGGAGGTCAGTCTGGAGATTCCTCAAAAAGCTGAGTTTGGAAGTCCCATTTGACCCAGCTATTCCACTTCATATTCCCAGAAGAACTGAAAGCAACATGTCACAGTGATATTTGTGCAGCCATGTTTATAGCAGCACAATTTGTAATAGCCTGATCTTGGAAACAACCTAAGTGTCCATCAACTGAGGAATGGATAAAACAGCTGTGGTATTTTCATACAATGGAGTACCACTCAGCTATAAAGAGTGATCACATTGAGATATTTATAAATAAATGGACACAACTTGAGACGATGCTCATAAATGAAATAAACAATATACACAAGACTAAATACTGTATAGTCTCCTTAGTGTGAGAAATGGTAAGAATACATAAGATTTTATGGTAATCATGATACCCCATTACATTGCTTTGATGCCTTTTAAAGTTTTGATTCATCAGTTGGAATGAGTTTATTCTGTTTTGATTTTATTGTGTGATTGTATTAACACCTGCTTTGAAGAAAACAAAACATTACTGCAGCCAGTGCTGATTTACAGTCCTCTTGTTTCGAAGTCCTATTATGCATTTATTCTTCTATTACCATTGGTTCTATCATGCTGTGTCTAATTGGGACTTTAAAACATGTGATAGTATAAACAAATTTTTATGGAAAATGAGATATTATAGTAGCCATGGATTATGTTCTGTTATTTGGTTCAGAATATCCTGCAATTCTTTCATTCTTCTGAATGGTCTTATAATATTTTGTGATGTTTGATATTATTGTGTTTGAAGCCATGCTAAACTGTTGCAAAGAAAGAGACATTATGGTAGCTACTGTTAATATTCAGTGGTCATGTTGTAAACTGCTGTTTTGCTTATGTTGTTCTGTTCTGATCTTCTTTGTTCTGTCTTCTTTTGTTTTATCCTCTTTATAATAAAAAAATTAGAGACATTTTAGCACTTCAAAAGCATGTTATAAGCAAACCAGAGTGGGCATCCTAGTGAATCTTGTCATCTTAAGTGTAGTTGCTTATACACTTAGACTTGATACTATCAATCATAACAGATTCCAATAAAATCAGTCAATACAAAACAGCAATCTAACAAAACAGTTTCAAATATGATAAGTTATAATAAGACAGTGTAAGTTATACAGGGCTTCAGATTGAGGTAATAGGAAATTGAGGATGGTTACCATAACATAGCCTGCTATTTTTGGGATAGCTTTCAGTGCTCTAAAATCTAGTGCAAGTAGACAAACTGGAACAGAATATTATCCATCTAAACAGAGTGGTGAGAATAATGTATATTTTAAATCCTGTTACACTATTAACAATATCCTCTGCCTTTCCTTTTTAGACAGTTCCTCCCTTTTCACTCCCACAGGGTGTAATGCACATTGTGGGTCCCAATAACTTCCTCAGTTTTTAAATTGGGGGAGCAACCTGCTATTTACCCTAACTGGTTCTGAACCTTCTGACTCCTTGGCTGGATCTCGAGTTGTATTCTTTTACCTCTAAAAGCCTCAAGGTTTTCCTTTGTTATATCTGAGTACTTCTCTACTGCAGAAAAGTATCACGTCTTTTCAACCTATCTGCAGGTGCTGGTTGAGTTGACCCTATTTCTCTCTGGTTCCCTGTCACATTGAGCACTTTTTTCCTCATATTTGACTTTCTGTCCATAAACCCTCTTTCAGGTTAATTATGTTTCCAATACAGTGCATCTTGATGGACTCTATCTCCTGATCTACTCTGTCGGTATTTCTTTTTGTTAGTATATCAAGGCCATGTATGTTCGAGATTACAACAAACTTCTCTTCATCATTTATGCTATGCTATTTTTCTGCAATTAATTGTCTACATTCCTCTTTCATTCCACTGCCTGCCCCATTCATTGAGGCCTCTTTTCCATTGTTCCTGAAATCCTGGTATTTTTTTCTCTCTCTCTCTAGAATGTCCTTCAGTATTTTTGTAGGGTTGGAATGGTGATCACGAATTCCCCCAGTTCCTCTTTGTCATGGAAGCATCTTGTTTTTCCATTAATTTCTAGAAACAGTTTTGCAGGATACATAAATCTGGGCTGGAGGTTATTTTCTTTCAAGGCTTGTATTTCTTCACTCCAAGCTCTTCTTGATTTGATGTTGTGTGTTGAGAAGTCTGCTGTGATTTTGATGGGTTTTCCTTTATTGGTGATCTGTTTCTTTTGTCTGACAGCTTTTAATATTCTGTTCTTGTGTTGAATTTCTGGGATCTTGATTATTATGTGTCTGGGGTGTATCTCTGTTTTGGCTGTAGGTGGCTGGAGTTCTGTATGCCTCATATACCTGCATATCATTTCCTTTGGTTTTGCTTGGGAAGTTTTCCTTAATAATTTCTATGAATAGCCTATGTAATTCGTTGTTTTGACTCCTGCTTCTTCATTCACATTTTTTATTCTTAAGTTATAGATCCTCCTGTCATCTTCTAGCCTTTGTATTCTTACTGCCTGTTTCCTTGTTATTTTTAAGAGATCTTTCCTTTCATGATCACACATTGCAAACCTGTCTTCAAGTTTTGATAGTGTATCTTTAGTTTCTTTCAAGCATTTTTGCCAGCTTTCAATGGAATTTTTAGTTTCCTGATAATCTCTTTGAATCTGCTTCATGTGTTGTACGTTTTCTTTATATTTTTTATCAAATGTTTCTCTCCTTTTCTGTTCCTCCATTCTTCCGTCTGTGTCTTCTTGAGAGGTGTTTAGCATTTCTTCTATTAATCTACTTATATCTTGCTTAACTTAAATTAATATTTCAGTTTTGAGCTCATATATGAGGTCCTGAAAATAAGTCTTTATGTCTGGTGATGCCATGTTTGATGTTGCATGTTTTCTGCCCTCAATCTCTTTTTTATTTACCTTTCCTGGATCAATATTCTTAGGGTTGGGACCTGGGGGCTTTTTCTTATTTCTTTCTCTTGTCATGTGTTTGGTACCTTCTATACAAGTGTATGGTGGAGTTTTCAGCCACTTTCCTTGTTTGTTACAGCTCTCTGAAACATGCTGGCTAGGGGTTTTTGCCCTCTCTAGTCTTCTGTCAGTCACTGAGGTGCAAGCAGGGGCAGTGTATGCTGGCCCATCCCCTCCAGACCAGCCAAACTTCAGGGCCTTCACTGAGTCAGGCATGCTGCATGTAGGGAATTGGTTTGGGATGATTTACTGGGTCCCAGCCAGGGTTGTGAACCAGGCCAAGCAGATCCCACCAATCTGCTCTGGGAGGGGAGCAACCAACTGAAGTCACTGCCATTCCCAGTTCAGGCCCATTCTGCCCAACTCCAACATGTTATCTAGTTGATCACCCCTTTCCCACATGAGGATCTTATACCCTCTCTGGCTCACTTCTCTCTGTCTCCGTTCTCCATTGAGCTCCCCAACCTCTGAGTTCAGCACAGCTGTGGCAGGACTTCAAGGCAGCTCCAGGTGAATCTTACCTGGGCCAGCTCAGCTCCACATACCAGGCTGCTCAGGCCAGTCGCATAGGTGCAGGTTTGGGCCAGATTTTTAGTACGAATTCAGGAGGCTTGGTGAAAGCACCATTACTGCTGATCCCTGCTTCTTCAACTGTAGCCCAGGGACTTCATATCTGAACAGCTCTTTTCCCTTCAGTCTCCTGCTGGGTTGAGAGAACCCCTCTCTCTCTGTCCAGATCTCTCCAGAATATTTTATTATGACATCTGAGGTGTCTCTCTCAGAGACACTCTGTATCCTGCTGCTTATCAGTCCACCATCTTTAGCTCCCTCAACATCATGTATTTTATTTCCAAATTGTTTCAATGACTTTGGTTGGAACAAAGTAGTACAATCAAGGATACTTTTTACTTTGCTTGCTCGACTCAAGTCCCCTCTCCTTGTCCCCAGGATGTTCCTACATTACATTAAATGATTGCTTTTAAGTAAATCTATTTAGAGTGTATTTGCCTGAAAATTCCTTACTTAACTTGATTCAGGCAGCCAATTATGTAATTACCTGCCATCTGCCTTGTATTCTTGCTTGCAAACTATTTAAACTGAACTCAAAGCTGGCTCCTCACTGGTGAGTTAGACATTATGGTCCCCCAGCCCACTGGCATTGAGATCACTAAAGTTACCTGCTAGATTCATCAGTACAAAGAGCCTTCTACCTGGTTTGACAGTGGTTTTTCTGCAACAATAAAAGACAGGATGGAAAACCTCAAAATTTCCTTGCCATGTCCATCATCTGCATCCACCACCATGCAAAGCCACAGAACACAGTACAGCTTAGGCAGGGATAAATCTCACAAGATCAGGGCCAGGCTGAGCACTCTCCTACACAGCAATGCCAGACATTGGACAACTGTGACAGTCACCTTGCCTCAGCAACATATATGTACCCCCTCAACACATGCATTCAAATTTGGCTAGGGGTAGCAAAATAAATTATTGTCTCCAGCTAGTCTCTTGGGGAGGTCTTCATCCTACAGGCAACATGCAAACAATGTGGGCCCTTTTGTGCCTGAAGGCTACTCCCCTGAGTGAGGGTCATGGAGTTTCTAGATATTTTAGTGACCTGTTTGTGATAATGGAAGATTTTTCAAGATTCCCCTTGCCCTAAGGTGTGCTGTCTGATCTAATGCTTTTGGAGTCAGGACAAAGCCTGTTAAAACTGAATAGACCCTGTCCCTCACTTGTACACTCAACAGTGTTCTGTCCCCAATTACTACTGGAATTGGAACCACCCTCTACGTTGGATGGGGTACTTGTTGGGAAGCACAAACTACAACTTGGCTTTCCATGACTGTATCTCCCTCACTGCTTCCACAAAGAATAACCTCATTTCCCTGGAACAGAACTCTACCACCTCCAAGAACATGGTCATGTTTTACATTGCAAGACACAGAGAGAGGACTTCAGTGTGAACCCAGAGATAAATCTCGGGTGCTTTAAACTAGCAGGGCATTATCATGACCACAAAAATAAAAAAAACAAGCTTTATGTACAAATTCCATGTTGTTAAGGATGTCCTTACAGAATCTGGTATGACATTGCTTACCCAATCCTTTTACTGCTCTATCTCCCTACATCCCTCCAACTCTGTCATGTAGGTACTGAGAATAATCACTGCTTATATTTTGCTACTCTTGTTCCATTGGAGGTTTTTCATTGTGCTGAAAAGCAAATCTCTCCTCAGCAACCTAGCAGCTTCACTTAAGACTCATCCATAAAATTTCTTTCTTTAATAAGATAATTAATCATGATCTAAAATAAATGTATTAATTTTTTCTAGATGACAAGAACTTGTTTCATTCATGAATAAACATTTCATTTTAGTACGTTAAACCTATTTCTAAATTCTGAGAATTGAGAGCCCTCTCTTATCCTCAGCCCCTCAGAAGACCTGGTCCCCAAGTTCAGCCTGAGCAGCACAAAGAGACCTCCAGAAAGAAGGGAGTGGGAAGTCTGATTGGACTCAGGGTGGTGTCCAGGAGCTTCAGTGTTCGCATCCTACGATAGCATATTGAACAGGATGTTGGACTGCACTTTCCTTTTAGACTATAGAAATTAGAGATTCATAAATACAGCATATCTCTCTGTTTCTCTGTCTCTCTCTTTTTCTTTGTCTCTCTTTCATATTTAGTATTAAATACTTCAGTATCATAATGTTCACTATTTCTTAAACAAATTCTCATAGATTTTCCTTCATGTATTTTCTTTACTTTATTTCAGCTTGCCTCATTGCTTCTGTATGTATCAGTCATATATATCTAAGTTTTCCTAGAATATTCATACATAACTACATAGCTAGTAACAGTCATATGATTATGTTCTTCATTTAACCAGGTTCATAATGAATAGAACACAAGCTTTGTATATGCACCTCCCACAGTTGCCTTTCTCTTGAAGGCAGAGCTGAGAAAAGATTCTCACACACAGGCCACTATCCCTCAGATGTGACTGTGGACCTTATGGTCACACTCATTCTAGGACATCAGATGCACCTCCACCTCCTCTCCCTGCCTTGCACCTCAGCTGGACCCGCATCATCACTGATGTGTCCTGTGGTTAAGGACAGATTTCCTGTTCCTGATGTGATGTCCCGGGTGCATCTGTTATTTCCAGGCCAAAAAAGGACATCTTCCAGAACACGTCATCACCTGAGATTTAGCCAGACCCCCTCTGATGGATCTTCTTAATTACAGCTAACCACAGGTCCCTGAAATATCTAAAATGTTCCATGAATTTCCCTGTGTTTTTTCTCTGGTTTTGTGTGTTCAGTCATGGATGTGCAAATGTCATTTTCAATCATTGATGCTAGAACCCTGATTGAAATATGACTTCAAATTTTGCTACTGAAGTTGTACCTAGCATTTGCTGCAACCTGTGAATGAATAGAAAATTATTTGTCTCATTTTCAACTCTACAAATATGTGGATTAAATAAACATCACTCTCTTTTCATTACTCAATGAAACATATAAAATTTCAGAATGAATGTTCACCCATTAACCAGAAGATACAGGATATCTAAACCCCAGCGGAGCCCTGCCATCTGGTACATCATGTGCATCAGTATCACAGTGTGGGAAGCAGAGTTAAGGAGATTCTGGAAGAATAGAGGACAGGAGAAGACCATGTGGAGGCCACATTATGCTCCTAGGCACCACACAGGCCACAGGATACCTCCAGAATATCTCAGAATAGCAAGGGGAATATTAATAAATTTCAGGCAGGCCCTGACAGGGAGAAGAGAGGACTGATCATTGAGAAATGGATGCAGACCTTGGTCCAGATGGAAGGTGCTCAGAAAGGACATTTACAGAAATGGATCCTAATGGAGATAAAGTCTTCCAAGTACAGAACAACCACTTAACATTCAAATATCATCTTGAGGAGTTAAAATAATTTATAGGTAAAATAAATTAAGCAAGTGGGCTGTCCACAGAAGGGAACAGTTTTCAGGTGATAACAATCCAAACACGTAGACTTATTTTGTGTTTCACATGATATGAAATCTTAGCAAATACTGAATGCCACAGTGTCAGGCACACAGTGTGATGAGAGAGGGCTAGAGCTGATGGAGCTGCAGGGCCAAGTTTCATCTGAGAGAACTCAATGAAAATGCAGACAGCAGCAGAGACAGAGGAGAGTACAGGGCAGCCTTGAGAAGCCTCTACCTCCACTACCTCCCACCACTTGTTCAGAGTCCCCAAGGCCTCAAGCCCATTTCTCACTCTCCTCCTGGTGATCACTGTAAGATTTTTCTCATTTGGGACATCAAGGTGTGTCATGAGGTTAAGATAGAGTTACAGATCAAGAAGGACACACATGACATACTGGTTCTTTCACCCAACTGGTCACAACCTGACAGACTCAAGGATGTTTGTGTTCAGGTCTATTCTGGCTTCTGAGGTCATGAATAGAAGAGACCAGAATCTGGAACCCACAAGACCAGCACTGTGTCCTTCCTCATGAGAATGTGTCCTGTAGAAGTTGGATTTCCCTCATGCATATGAATCTTCTCATCAGGCCACTGATGCCTCTAATTGGTGACCCTGCAACCACACCATCAGGGTCAGTAGGCAAGGTTGCTGATACTGAGTCACCACATGTGGTGTGTAGGAGACACTCTAGGACATGCATAAGAACAATACAGCTCATTGCCTGTAGTGGGGAGAACAGAAGTAACTTAACAGGGGACCTGTCCTGCACCTCAATTAACAACAGTTTCCAAAAAATTAACATGTTCCTCCAGGACCTGGATTCTGGCATGATGTAAAATTAGAAACCTGTAAAGACTGCAATGCTTTACATATCTTTTCCTAAAATGGGCCCTGGTAAGGACAACCTGCAGGAATCTAGGATTCCTTCATCCACAAATGTCCTGGTTTTCCTTTGGAAACACAAGCAGGCATCTGGGTCAGAAAAGTTATTTTATCCAAAGATGGATGATAACTCTTCAGGGCCCCAATGCAGACTGTAGGAAATCCAGGTTGGAATTAAAGGCCTTTACAGCTTTACAACCTTTTTTCTGAATTCCCACACTGAAGGGACTGCAGTACCATGAAGGAAGGCCCTGAGAATACTGGATTGAAATCAGGAGGGCTTAGAGCCCAAGAAGCAGTAGGGCCCTGATAAAGTACCTTTCACTTCTGTCATCTGTGTGTCCCAAATCAGACACACCTGTTCAGGGCAAATGGCCACAGGGAAAAATGTAAGCAAAGCCAGGTTTAAACTCACTGTAAGGGCCACTTCCTTCTCTAGGAGACACTGCCAGTGGACTAAGGGCCTTATATGGATCCCAGCACCCCACTACTGGTTATTGTCTAGGGAATATGAAGTTAGGTGACTGAGAGATGACAGATCAGTTTGGAGCTGGGCATAGTGTCATCTGAGCTGGATGTAGGACATGTCCATTACCCCACCTCTGAGTGTTCACCTTGAATGGAAGACAGCAGTAGAGATCATCTCTAGTCAATAAGGACTAATTTTGTTCTAGCATTTTACATAACGTTGTAAGTTATCAGCTACTGTTGTCTCCTACTTGTTACTTCTGAGCAATTTCTAGTTTCTCAATGATTTGTGCACACAGGTCCTGGAGGATGTGCTTACTACAGGTTGCAATTCAATCCATTACATTCAACTCCAGAGATCAGCCTCAGGCCCTTTTTTGCAGCAGCTGCCCTCTGTGACCCTGAGGACCCTGATGTGTACCACTGTGTGACAGATGCAGGGAGTGAGATCAGTGTGCTCCAAGACAAAACAAACATGTGAAGACACAAAATTGAGCTTTAGGGTACTGAGGGGCTGAGCTGCACTGTGACACATGTCATGAACTGTGCAGGGAACAATATGGAGGAGACTCTTGGTGGGATTGTAGAATACCTGTGTGCTCACAGACCCACATACAGAGACCCTTACACAGACACAAACACAGAGACAGGAAGAAGGATGTACAGAGACAGGAAGAAGGATGCACAGAGATAGGAAGAATGATGCACAGAGACAGACACGCACACCTGTGCCGTGGAACCTACTCTTTTGAGGTAGCTTCTCCATATCTTATTCTACATCTTTACAAATATGAGGTGGAATCCTGTGCTGTTTCTCACATTGCCACCATGGTCTGATCTTCTGAAAGCATGGGCTAAATACACCTCAACTAAAAATTCCATGTCCAATATCTGAATTTTTCAGACACTTTATCACAGTGGTGGAAAGTTCAGTAACACAAATGCAGAATGGCAAAATCTCATTTACCATCTCTTCTTGTAAGTGCAAAAACACTGAGGAATGCCAAATGCATCAATAACAGAATTTATTTAATTTTAAGATAAGAAAACTGCCTTTGCAACTGTGGAGGTTGTCACAGAATCAGTGTGCCAAATAATCTGTAGGAATTTCATATGGAACCTGCTAGTGCCAGGTTTCCAATCTTTTCTAAGGAATGAATTAGGGTCTCACATAAGTCAGAACCTTGATGCTTAGAAACAGAAAATTATGCGCTTGACATGAGATCCATCCATCACATTAAATCTGGTTGGATACATGGTTGGTAATTAAAAACTCCATCAGCACACTTATAAACAAATCTCTTATTCAAGAAGCACTGATATTAGGGAGAGAACAAGACTATTATCAACTGCCAAGCATTAATCTTTACAGAGAAAATTATTCAATCTGTTAATTTGGTGCAAACTGAGCTCAGGGACTTATAAAGACAAGGAATGTAGCTGTGGACAAAAGAAGGAAATTAGGAGACACATTTTTCTTATTTTACTAGAGAGTAAAAAAGAAAAGAAAAAAGTTTTTGGCTGCTCAAAGTGGAATCCATAAAAAAGACAAAAGATTTTCTACCTAACTTAATCACAGGTGGGGGTGTGCATCCTAATCCTGCCCTATAGTAAATGAACAAGTGTAATATTCATAAATATAAGAGCTTAGAGGTAGCAAGATTGAAATGGAAAAATGAAAACACTTCATTTGGAAAAAAGACAAGAAATGAGGGTCAGACAGCTAACTTGAGAAGGTAGTGGCCACATAACTGAGGGCCTTTGTTCCTGGCTGCACTGATTAAAGAGGCAAAAAAGCCCTTTCCCTCCAAATTCTGCCAGGCCCTGAGATCCCAACTCAGGTACCATTGCCTGCCTGAAAATTCCTACATCAGCTTCATTAGATTTTCTTTCATGCACTCTGTATTTTAGATCTAAAATTTATAGGTTGGATAAAATCAACCTTAGATAAAGCCAAGTCAACAATTAGGTGACAGGCTAATGCTCTAATGGAATGATCTTAGACTGGAATATATACATACAAAGCAAAAATATTTTCACTTACATTCTCATTGTATTCCACACTCAATACTAGGAAGTGATCTAGTGGATCAAGTGTGGAACTCTGTTTCAGCAATCATTGGGAAACTCACACTTGTCTAGGTTTCTCTTCAAAATTTAGGTATGATTTATGACCCTGGATATAGAATGAAGCTTTTCTGAATCAGTTGGATTTTTGATTTTCCTACATTTTTACTTTTTCCCAGAAATCTGTTACTGTTTATGTGTAGTTTCTTCATTCATGCTGTAATGCAGTTCTCTTGGTGGGCACATACTAATTAATTCAGTGAAAATGAGCAGACTGAGACAGACCCTGTGAAAATCTTGGCAATAAAGCTTATGGCTTCATTCCTGAGGCCATCCAGTACCCATTCCAGTTTGTCCTGTTCTGACCTGGCCAAATAAGCTTTTCTGTCCTCAAGGGATTGGTTTTCCAGAGGACTTTCACCTGGGATCATTTAGGACCCAGCTTCAGGATAATGCACTGAACACTTAAGGAAAACCAGGACAGCTCTGAAAAGCCAGCAGTTAAACCCTTAAAGGGAATTAAAAATCCTGGCAGGTGAAGTTGACATCACAGGAGAGAGACAGGCCCAGGAGCCAATCATTGATAAAGGTGGGGCTGCACACCCAATCAAGTGTGACAAGGGAGGAGGGCTTTTCGCAGTCCTGGTGCAGAAGTGCTCACTCTAAGTTTGGTGCTGAGAGCCTGGAGCTGAGCTTAGCTCTAGTTTCTGTGATTTCTTCTTACTGAGTGCTCAAAGGATTCTTGGAAACCCTCAAGCATCGCAATGGTAAGTTGTTGGTACTGGAGCTGGTTAAGGGATGGAATTGTGTGAGCTTAGAAGGAAATCGGCAGAACCACTGTAAGCTGAGAACATCTTTTTAGACAGCCCCAGGCACAGCTGGGTTTGGGGTGAGCAGTGGTTTGGAGGCAAACCTGAGTTCTGTCCTCAGTGAGAAAAAACTATCCTCTGAATTCTTTTTGTGAGATTTAACTCATAATGATGTTACCACATAAACAGAACAAACAATCTCACCACACTGAGTGTTGAGTTCTGGAACCAAAATAAGAAAAGAGAAGAGCTCCTTGACTTCTGGAATACTTCCCACGTGGATAGGTGTGTAGTCATCTGGCCAGCTATGTGTGTTTCTGTGAATTTAAAACAGATTTCCATCTATCTATCTATCTATCCATCTAACTTTCTTTCTTTCTTTTTCTGTTTTATTTTTTATTGTCTGAATAAAGAGCCTCTCTGTATAGTCTGGGCTGGCCTTGAACTCTGGGCCATGCTCCTCCATCAGCCTCCAGTGTGAGCAGATTACTGTCCTGAGTCACTGCACCCCATAAAAAGAACTACTTTGAATCCAGGTTCTTCATCCTTCGTGGTCTACTGGAAACAGGGTGTAGAGATAAACTGGGTTTTTGCATTTACCTTTCTGTTATCTCAGGAATTTAGTAATTAGCAGATAAATGTCACCATAGTAGACCAAAAACTGCCTTTTATTGTGGGGGAGAAAATTCAATGTCCTAGCTCATGGTCTATTCTCATTGTAAATCTAATCAAAGCCCGTAACTTTGCAATTTTACCTCAAGCTGTTTCCTTAGCTAGTGCCAAAATTATAAGCTAAGTAAATCAACACTTTTTAACAATTGAACTACTGAAGCAAGGCATTTCATAGAGTTTAAAACGCTGAGAAGTATTTGGGGAATGGTGATGCATTAGCTCCTGAGGGGAAAGTTCCTGCACAGAACAACTTCCTGCAGGTGCTACCTGTTAATTCCACACTGAGAAACACAGCAAACTGATATCTGCAGGGATGTAGAGATGTGATAAATATGAGAATGGAAAGGGAAATGTGCCACCTCTGAAAGAGTGGCTGTAGCTTTTGGGCTATGCATTGACTTTGGCCTGAAATGTGAAACACTGAGTAGCTCATGGGGGCACATGCCCTTAATGCCAGCACTAAGGAGGCTGATATGGGAGGATCCATACAAGTTTGAGTCAAGCCTGGGCTATGAAGTAAGCTCAATGGCATCCTGAACTGCATTGTGAGACCCTGTCTCAAAAAGATAGAAAAAATTTGCAAGGTGAGATGAGCTTTTTCCTGAAGTAGGGGTATATTGACATAGTGAGGATGTGCATGAATATTAAATATTAAGAACAAAAGGGTTTTTTTGAGTGAGAAAAGTTAATGTGATTGAAAGGAAATGCTAGAGCAGAGGTATGTGGATGGCGACCCAGTCGGAGCAGTAAAGGCCAAAAGAGTAAAGGACTTCTGAGGTGAGCCTCAGCTAGTGTGACAGCACTGAAGGATTATCTGCTTGTTAGGTCTACGAGTAGGAAAAGGTTCACAGGTGTATAGAAAGGAGGGAAACTTTGTCATAGATAAATACTTCTTCTGTGTCTACTGATTAGCTCCCCTAATCATCTCTGAGGTAAGATCAGAACTTAGTTCTAAACTAAGAGGTAAGATCTCTTTACCTCAGAGGTTCTAAACTCTGAGGTAAGATCAGAACTTAATGTTCTACATTATAACATTAGCATTGGAGGTTTTAAAATATATTGGACATCATAGCTAATGTAGTACAGATAGGTTTTTCTGTTGCACACCAATGATTTCAAGGCATATGTGATGTTTCTTATTTTTCAGTGACTGATCTCAGAAATTTGGTCCTTACCTACATCCTCCCAAATTTGAAAAGAAAATTTTTCATTTTTTAAAAATATTTTGTTGCATTTTGAGATGAGGTCTTACTACATTGCCCAAGGTGGCAAGAAGTGTTGAGACCTTTCCAGCACGTTGAGTGTTGAGCTTGAAATAGGGGAATGAAACTGTCAACCTACTATATGTCCAGTACAAGTTCATGTTATCTGAATTTTAAGAATGATTTTTGTGAACAATGGGGGTTAAAAGCAGAAGTATTTATTGAAATAAAGAAAATTTCTGTCTGAGAGAAAGAGACAGAAGTGGTCCCCAGTAGATTGCTAAAGGCTCTGTATTTTCTAGGAAATTTTATAGAGTACAACCATTGTTACAGGCAACAGAGCCAGTTAAAAATATTCTAGACAGTCAGACAGGGCTAGGCCCTGGAAGAAGCTGACACAGAGGACCAGATGTCTGATGACCTCGAGGAGACCCACCCCTCATGCTGTGGGCCAGGTTTCAAAACAGAGGAAATGGGCCAAATCTCAAGACAAAGAATCACAGGTACATCTACATCCTGGGGACTGATATTCTAATTAGTTCCCTCTTTCCCTGGAGAGATTACCCCATCCCTCTAGGGTAAAGGTCATAATCCCAACAATGCAGGCTTCCTGTGTAATTTGGCACCCCATTTTTCCCTAATGTAATCAATTTTACCTGAACTATTGATTTTATTGGCTAACTATAGTTACGTACACCTCATGCCCATCTGCCTTGTGAGTTACCAGTTTCCCCCACCTTGAACCCATGGTTTTACTCTATAAATGTCCCTGAAAAAACAGAGCATGGGGCAACCTGCTTGTGACTCCTTTGTGTGTCTCTTTCAGACAGAAACTTTCTCTCAATAAACATATTCTACTCTTTATATCGGTTGTTCCTAAAATTCATTCTTCAATTTCAGAGAACATGAACTCATTTCTTTTGCCTTCTATCTTCAAATCTGGCCCAGTGCAATAGGTGTGTGTCTCCTCCAAAGTCACCACACATCTGGTCCACTGTGCCAGCTCCTTCCAGGGCCTAACCCTGAGTGACTGCCTGTAATATTACTAACTAGCTCAACTGCCTGTAACATGTTTATAGACATGTGCTACCTTGTTAGTTATAGTGTTGTG
>PVJX010040269.1:0-15293 GCA_004027295.1 Dolichotis patagonum | reverse complement strand
GATGGAGCAGTCTGAGGTTTACACAGTCTGTGCTCAGTCCACACATTCACACACAATCAGAGGTTAAATATATTCCCACCCCCAATCCCCGGAGTGAAATCTGACTCAAAACATGACAGAATCTGACTGTCTTGGCTAATGCTGGTGAGG
The DNA here is from genome assembly GCA_004027295.1 of Dolichotis patagonum. Taxonomy (NCBI): domain Eukaryota; kingdom Metazoa; phylum Chordata; class Mammalia; order Rodentia; family Caviidae; genus Dolichotis; species Dolichotis patagonum. The sequence goes on along the minus strand of PVJX010040269.1, from coordinate 15,143 downwards.
CATGATTGGTGTCCCTATCATCCTAACTTGGAGATGGAAACAGTACTGACAGGCTGACTCTAGCTAAAGGGTGTCCCAAGGCTATCCTACCTTCTCTGTCAGCTGCAGCTTCCCTGCATTCCTCATCCTCCTAGGGTCCAGTGGGGTCACTGCTGCCACTCAAGGGCTCCCACTTCATGACCGCTGAGCGGATTCTGAGGAAAGAATAAGAGGGCAAGCCATCTCATGTGCAGTGCAGAAATCAAGTCCCTGTTAGCCAGCAGGCCTCTCCACCAGTGACCAAATGGTCAGCACAGTGTCTCCGGACCGAGCCCCAAAATTACTATGTGAAATTCAGGATCAGAGCAAGTGGAGACACAACACGGTACTAGAAGAACTTTAGGAGGCAGCTTTATTGTGCTAACAGGCAGATAGAAATCGCAGTTCCAAACTATCACTGCAACTTCAGGTTACCAGTCATTTACATAGGTTTCCAGAAGGAAGTACAAAAGGCAGATAACAAAATTTAATATGGTTGGTTGCACATGTCTTTGTCACTAATTGCTAGGCAGAATTTACTCTTACAGAAACAAGCTAAATGAGGTTACTGTCATAACATGTTGGAAGAATCCATTGTCTGAGACAGGAAAGAGGCGTCCTTGAAGTGATAACTCCCTGGGACTTGGCAGTAAGAGAAACATTTCTTCCTGGCTGAGCTACGCTTATCTTGCAACTGGCATCTGGAGTTTCAAGGCTAGTTGAGTTGGCAGCTTTCTAACCATGGGAACAGGCTGTGTCTCCCAGTCTCATCCTTCAACAGTGTTAGAAATACAAGATTTACGTTTTTCTCTGCATTAAAACAGCCTCTGCAGTTTCTGGTCTGTTTGCTTTGGGCTCTTCTTCAACACAATTACCTTGTCCTTCCCACCAGGTGGTTGACCAGATCGATACCCTGACCTCTGACCTACAGCTGGAGGATGAGCTGACGGACAGCTCCAAGACGGACACCTTGAACAGCAGCTCCAGTGGCACAGCCTCCAGCATGGAGAAGATCCGGGAGCCCCTGGGCAGAGCCCTGGTGCAACCCTCGGCTGTGCTTACCGTCCTGAGAAAGCCACACCCACCGGCACCCCCACCACGGCTGACCCCCATGAAGAGCGATGACCCTCGAAGGGCAGTGCCTGCCGCCCACCCTGGGAGGACCAATGGCACCGTGCTGCATGGTGGAGGCCTGCCAGGGGGCCCCAACCTGATCCCCAACGGAGACCTCCACTGCACCCCCAGGGTTGACACGGACGAGACCCAGGTGCAGCCTCTGACTCACAGACCTGAAAAAGACGGGTGTCCCCCCATGGGGCCTCGAGAGCGGGTGCGGTTTAATGAGAAAGTGCAATACCATGGCTACTGCCCTGACTGTGATAACCGGTGTCATGCGCGACCCAGAGAGGTCCGCCTGCACGGGGAGCCTGTGCCCCCGCCGGGAAACGCTCTGCGCCGAGGGCCGCCGCCACCTCCCCGGCCTCCTCCTTTCCCGCTGGAAAATGGGGGGCTGGGAGGAAGCCCCAGCCACAGCCACCCTCCTCTCAGACCTGCAACTGTGCCTCCTCCCGCTGCGCCCAGACCACAGAGGACCATTCTGAGGAAGTCAACCACTACGACAGTGTGACGTATGCAATTTTACAAACTTATTGATTTTTAAAAGATTTCTATATCATAATCATTAATTAATAAGTAATGAGCACTTTCTACTCAAGCAATAAAAAGCTCAAATATATTAATCCTGCATTCAACAAAGTGGCATAAAACCACCTGGTAAGTATGCAGTGCATTGCTTATGTCCTGGGTTTACACTATTTTAAATGTTAAATAATCAAAACTGCAGAATAATGAAACAGTATAAATGTGTTGTTTTTGCAATTGCACTATGACAAAATATGACCTTTTAAATTTCAAGTATTTTGATTTATTAAAATACCCAGGATAATTATTTTATTCATGCCTAACTCATCTATGCATTTCATACTCTTAACTTTGATGCTTTTTAAGAAATTTAAAAAATGAAGGACTATTTTATTATTTTTCTAAAGAGGTTTGTCACTAGTTTTGCATTTGAAAATGATATCAGAAAGTTTATTTTCTATACTATATGATTATGTTCAGCTATATATGTAATAAAATATATTGGTTGTGAAAATATCATTATGTCAATAAATACTAGCAAATAGTGATAAGACCAAATGTTCCTCAGAATTTCAATGAAGGACTGGTTTGTTTAATCTCATCACAATATTTATTGAAATGGGTAGCAACATTAACCGTTTGGAGAAGATCACAGTAAGTGTATGTCAGAATTTTCTAAACTATAGATTACAATCCATGTCATGAATACACCTTTCTATGTGTGCACGTTACACACCCCCATGAAGCTACTTCAAGGATCAGTGTCCGCACATCATCAAGCGCTTTGATTGTCCAGCCCTCTCCATTCATCCAGGACACACTGAAAACCAGCACGTTGAATCTGTGGGGAAAAACTGCCCGCTGTGTGAATAAACTCTGCCTCTATCAGAGAACTCACGTTCATAGGAGAATTTAAAAAGAAACTATAAATATTTCTGGTAACAGGGTGTGTTCTGCATAAGCCTTGAGCTTGTTTTCTTCAGGGGTGAGTGGTGTTATGGTTCTTTGTTGTTCCATAGAAGAGAGTGGGAATCTTTTCCTTCTGTCACCAAATAACAGTCTTCCTTCATCCTCATTTGCCAGCTGAGGAAATTTATGTACTTGTGGGTTAATCTGGGCTTCGGACTGATGAAATGTTTTGCCCTGGGACTGGAAATGAATTCATCTCCCTACAGTGGTGGCGAGGAAAGATATCTGAAAAACTGTGGACCATTACGTGGTAAGAATAGAGGATCACCTGATGGAAAAATTGTTTATTGTGTGAATTGGAGGATGCAGTGACCTCTCTGGACATTTGACTCTTGGTTTCAAAACTAAATATCACTGCCCCAGAATGGCAGTCGTCAGTAATTTCTTTGTTGACTCGTCCAGGTTGTACCATGGTAATTTGTAACCTTGTTTTTAAACCAGTTTCTATTACAATATGATAATTATTTTGGGCAGGATGTAAAAGAGAAATAGATTTTATTTTTCAAGGCATGATCAAATTAGTAAAAGCCAATAAATGATTGACTTATTGAATTTCAAAATAATGTGTTAACATTTACTGCATACATAAATAAACCCTAGAGTCATCATCTTTCTGTATTTAAATAATTCCCTTAAAATATGCATTAAATATCAAGATTATAAATAGTTATAGTCACAGTTTTCTTCTGTTAGCCTGTCTTCCTCCTTTAACCTGTCACCATGACCTAAAAATCAGTGTACTGTTTGAGACCATGCCTCTTGTAGATGCCTAGAAATTCTGCCAGATTTCAAAGTGGAACTTCCTGGAAATCACAAGTCAACCACAGAGCAAAAATTTGCTTGAAATATAATAAATTGAATAAATTGAATCATTCAGGCTGGTTGAGAAAGGACATTAAGCCAGATGTCTAGAAAAAGCTTCAAAGGTTCAAATCTATCTCTTTTCCTTGAAATACAAAGTATCTTGATAAAAGCCCATGTTTTGTGTTCGATTGGTGACTTATGCCAAAACTACACCTGTTTCTTCATTCAACACATTTATAGCTAAGCACTGATCTAGAAAGTTGTCCCAATCCAAAAAATATTACAGTTATTTACTTTACTTTCCAATTATAGCTTATTTATTTATAATCAATAAATGTTAGGTTACAACAGTATTGAGCTTCCTTTTGAGTTCTTTATTCTAGATTATATCAGTTTTCATTCATATACAAACTATAGGATACCAATAGTATACCAATGTTTGTTTTCCCAACTGGTAATTTTGCGTCATGCCCTGGAATTGAAGTTTTGTTTTGATTTAGTTTTGGTTTTTGTGTTATTGGAGATCGACCTTCACACTGAGTTGTAGCCTCACCCTTTTATTATTATTACTATTTCTTTTAACTTCTGAGAGAGTGTCTTGCTAAGTTGCTTCATCTGGCTTCAGACTTGTAATCATCTTGTCTCACTACCAAGCAATGCAGGTTACAAGGATATGCTATGCAGCCCAGCAATTTACACTTTTTGTAATCAATAGACACTGCTTTCAATATTTAAATTTTAAACTATGAGCCCTGCATATAAGCTAGTAAATCACCGTAAAATGTATCTTTCCTTTTCCTAATGATTTTAAACAGAAATGCTTTCCTTAAGTTCCTTAATAGGACTTTTTTTCTGTCACATGCATTTGAACATTTGTGTTTACACATAGTATGCACCACAGACTTTGTAGCCGTACTCCTTTGAAGGTGACATTCCTGCAAAATATAAAATAGCGACATAATATCCACTGAATGGGTAAAAATAGAATGTATTTCAGTAGACTGAATGCTCTTCAAATTTGAGTGAGAAAAGTCTTTGTCTTCCTAGTTTACACAATGATTTTTCCAGTTTGAGGACGTTATTGTGTGTCTACTGATATACTATAAAAAGAAAATAAAAAATAATGGAAGCTTGCATCCAACTTCCAATAAATTCCAGAGGGAAATAAAATGAATACTTAAGCTAATTATCAAAAGACTTTCACATAAAATGCAAAGATAAGGAGAAAAGAGAAATTCCCCACTCTTCCAATTTGATACTATGTTCATAACCCCCTCATTAGTTTTTAGTAATACTCTAGGAAAAATGAACCTGTTAGAAGGAGTTTAGTCTAAAAATCTTACATTCAAAATATGACTATGTAATTATTTTATAGATAAAAACATAAGGCAAAGTATTACATGGCTTTCATTGTACAAATCAGTACTTGAATTTTAGCATCACCACAGAGCTACAGCTATACCAACTCTGGATTTATGTAAGATCTTTTATCTATAGATTCTAAGAAAGAAATGATTTTGGTGTTCCATGAAGAAAAATCTTAGTAGATCTATGTATAATTGTACTGAGAATACTAAATCAAGTCTTGAATCTGTTAACTGATGCGGGGCCATTGAATGAATGTAATTCTAAGACTTACTCAAAAGATTTATTTTCTTCTCCTAATTCTCTATTAGTAGTGTACTTTCCTAAAATGCATACTCAGAATTGTATGACAAGATTACATTGAAGTATATTTTGATAAAATAACTTATGTTTTATAAATGAGAGAATAATTTATGAAAAATAAAATTATTTTAAAAGCTATCTTGCATAATTAGGTAGAGTTCATGGTGTCTGACAATTACTAGAATTTATCATGAAAATCAACATTACATTTTCTGAGTCAATGTATAGTGGTGACATACTAATTAAGATTTTAGAGTAAGTATTTCAGAGTTTTATAATCATGCAAGGTGTACAATTCTGAATTAATGATAGACATGATGCTACAGTTAGAGTGCACAGTAGTGTTGAACTTAAAACAGCTACATCATGGTGGAGAAGTAATTAGCAGGATGTCATTTCATTTGAAGCATAGATTTAGCATTGTAACCTTTAGAGGAAAAGCTAATGTGGAATGTAAAGATTTTTCAAATAACTCTCCTTTTAAAATCCAGTTAAGCTCTGATATTCTGTGTGTTGATTACTTTTCTCTCATTGCTGGGACAAAATACCTGACCCCAAAAATTAAGGAAGGAAAAATTTCTTTAGCTCACAGTTTGTGAAAGTTTCAGCCCATAATCATCTGGCTCCAAGTCAGGGTGGCATGGTAGCAGTTCATGGTGGTGATAGATACCAAAAGCAATAAGAGCAAAAAGGGTGCAGTGAAGTCTCTTTGCTTCCCTTATAGTATATATAGTCTATCCACCCTAGGGTGAGTACAGGACTCATACCCATAATTGAGCACTGAACCATGAATCAGTCACAAACTCTAGAAGCCTGCCACCATGACCACATGAGGCTTTGCAGGGGTATCTAAACCAAACCATAACATTTTATTACAGCATACTGTGGCTACAAAATTACCATGTATGCATTTTTATTTTTTAGAAAGCTAACTTAAGAATTTTGCAGCTTTTCTTCACAGAGAAATGATAGATGTTTGAGGAGCTAGAAATGTTTAATCTGATTTAAACATGATGAAATATGTCAAACATTATATGGTACCTCATTGATATGTACAAGTTATATTTTTTGTATATAAATTGAAGAAATTAAAATGTAGTTAAATCCACATTGGGTTATAATTGTATGAAGGCCAGGAAAAAATAAGAAGGAAATGTTGCTTATAATTTACACCTTCAAGAGTGAACAAAAGTAGACTAATATATTAACTTCTGAGGTTAGCATTTGCCACCATCAGTCCCATCATATGTGGGGGCTGCTATTTTTGTGCTTGCTTGACTCTCATGCTTTCCTATCTCAAAACATAACCATTTGATTGTGTTCTTCATAGTGCTGAAATTTCAAAGTCTTTTCCTTTATTCTGAGCATTTATTTTGATGCTTGAAAAGAGTCACCTAACGTATTGACATTCTTAATGTGTTTGATCTTTGCAGAATATGAAAGGGATTTTAGGCAATTTAGCTAGGTGAGATGAATGAACCACTGAATAATGCAAGCCTCATTTTGTTATGTATTATACCAACCACTTCTTTTTTCAGTTTTTTAAAATCTAAATTCTAACACTATTATGTTGGGTCTTTTTGTAAGAAATTCTGATGCCATAGTATTCAAGCCTATGGCCCTGAATATGTCACTACCATTCATTCACTGGTATTTCATTTATGAATTTCATTTCTTTAACATTGACCTCTAGAACTAAAAGAGAAATAGGTTCACTAAAGAATCAATGCATTAGAACTCTGTCTAATCAAAATATTTCCATCATTTTGTTAGGCAATAGAAATGATTTTCCACAATTTGATGATATCAGTGTAAATTATCCTAAGCAGCAAAGGGTGTTTTGGACAAGTTAAATAAAACAGTGTGTTCCTATAGTGGTTTGGGATTCCTGATGGCATGACATATGATAGCTAACCCTTATCAGGAGCTTACCTTATGCCTTCTCAAGTGTTTTGCATGCATTATGTTTCCCTTTAACATCATTTTTCTTTTATAATATCCCAATATCTGTGATGTTTATTATCTACATTTTACAAATGAGAACAGTGTGGTTGGATTCGAGTGTGCAAGATCTTCAAGCCCATTATGTGGCCAACCCACAATTGCAAGGCAGACAATTTTCCTCCACAACTCACATTCATCAGCTTTCAGAACTGACTAAAGTATTGACCCCTTGCATTCTGCAAAGGTAATCTGTACAACTAAGTCATTGTTTTCTACAACTTGCCTGAGAAAGTAGTTGGCAGATATTCAGTAAAGAAGAAAAAATATTTCAGTCTTAATGCAGCATAGGTACCCATGCTTCAGTAACAACCTACACATCTCAGAGGTTTCCACATTATTTCTTGCTTACCCAGAGTTCATCCTGGGTGTGGGGACTGATGAGGGGAGGAGGCCCTCAGGCTGTCATCCCATAGTACAAGTAGTGCAGGCTGTGCAGAGCCAGTTTCCTCTTCTAGGGTCACCAAAACAAAGGCAGAGGTGCCTGGAGGAGCTTCCTACAGATCCTGCAGGATTGATTGATCCAAACTAGTGCACAGTGTTACAGCTGAGATCTAAAATGTCCCCCCAGCGCTCATGTGTTTAGAGCATGGGCTTTTCAAAAGCTACGGGGTCATGTGGGGTTTAATTTTTTAGTACACTAATCCCTTGATGGTTTAGTATTTGGTGGCATTTTGGGGAGGCGGTGTAAGTGGGAGCTGAGGCCTGGTTAGAGGAAGTGGAACTTGGAGGTGTGACTGGGAATCACGTTGCATTTAGTCTTTCACCTGCTCCTGTGTCACACTTTCCCTGGCTCTCAGGCCACCACAGGTAGTGGTTTCGCTGCGCCACACTCCTCCTCCATGATGTTCTGCACCTCAGGCCCTCAACAGTGGGGTCAGTCAGCTGTGACCTGAAATCTTGGAAACTGGCAGCAGAAGTAATTATTTCCTGCTTTACATTGTTTTTCATAGCCACAAAAATCTGACAGGACTTTGTAGCCCATATATACCCAGAAGAAGAAGGAAGTCTGCATGTGAATTAAATTAAGTCCATTTCTAAAATGCTAATTTGTGCATTCTCTATTTATTTGGCCTTTCATATTGCCTGGTTATTCCTTTATTCTCATCATAAATTAGAATGCTATTTTAAACTGAATTGGAGAGAAAAGCCCTGCTAACGAAGTATAGTAAGGGAAATTGACAACTTTACTATGACAAGTGTTAGTCTTATCCCAGCCTTTTAACTATTTACAATATTGGAGTTCTGAGGATACTCGCCAGCCTACATTTTTTATCTCACCATTTCAGAATTGCATACCAAATTGTCTTTTATCAACATTCTAAATAAAGAACTAGCTTCAATAAATTAGGTGAGTACACAAATAATTTTTCCTCAAAGAATATATAAGCCTAATATAAAGACAGACACATAATGATCTATAGAAAATATTCAGAGAACCATGTGCCTCTACTATAGAAATGTAGCTCACTGATGCTATAAATCATGACATTTATATAATGTTGTTGTATAAGACTGCATTAATGTAAAAGCACCAGTCTGGAAGCAGAGAAGCCAGAAGTGAGGCTCTATTTTCTCAATCTGTTACTAATCAAATTGGTTAACTATGTCTGAGGATTTATTTTAAATGAACATAATGTCATACTTACCTTGTCTAGTGGAACTGATGAGTCATTATAGATATATTCTGGGCTCATCTAACCTTAATTATAATGTAGGGCATAAGGAAAGTAATATCAACAGAAGGATTCTGTCATTGAGCAAACCCTAAACAAATTCCTACGGTATCAGGACTGCAAGGTTGAATTCCTTGCTGGGTTTCAGTCCTGAAATGTAAAATAGATGAGGTGATATGAATGTGCAACTTCAAGATTCTGCAGCTCTCAACCTTCAGAATCAGTAACTTTAGAGTAATTAAATCCAGAAAATCACAAATTATTCCACTTTGTTGTTCTTTTCATTATGTCAGCAACATCTCCCAAACTCTTATGACGTCCTCTAAGTTGGAGCTAGCGTGGTAGCTAATTACTGTGTACTCTTGTGTTTTGTCTTAAATTATATCGTGTTATTTGTATGGAATGAAAACGCTTCTGCCTACATAGCTAGTTACATTACACAGCACAGCTTCTTTTTATTCACTTGCTCATTTTCCATGCTTTATATTTTCTATTCCTTCACAAGTGCTTGGACTTGCATTTGTTCCCCAAATTGTATATTTTCACACATTTTATTTCTTTCATTACTATCAACATTGATAAATTTATTTATCCCTGTCTTAGTTACTTTTCCCTCATTGCTTAGAGAAAATACCTGATGCCCAAAGTTAAGGAAGGGAAGATTTATTTAGCTCACAGTTCATGGAACTGTTAGTCTACATTCAGCTGGCTCCAAGGCAGGGTGGCGTGGTGCAACAGTTCAAGGCAGCAGAAGACAGCAAACAGCAGGAGCACAAGGAGGGAAGAGCAAGCCTCTTTTCCTTCCTTACATTGTAAGCATGGTACCCACCCTGGAGCAGACATAGCACACCATCTCCAGTGCCCTCCTTTTGCACATGCTCAGGATGTTTACAAAGTAAGGACCCTGCCCCCCTGCAGAGTCACTTTGTTAAACTTCTCAAGTTGACACAATGAATTAACTATTACAATGTCCTAGAGGTAAACAGCCACCCTAGGGCATGTCTTCTGCTCCCTAGGATGTAGAATTGCTGAGTCCCTTGGTTAAGTTTCTAAACTTCTCAAGTTGGCACAATGTATCAGCCTTTACAGTGTCCACCAGGCAGGCCTCTAACATTTTCTATGCATTTCTCCTTTGAAGGATATGCCTTGCCATCATGTCAGAAGGCCTTGACTATTTAATGAATGTGAAAGTACTTAACTAACACAACACTTGAATGGAAATTGTTATTAATTTGTGATACTTCTTGCCAAATTGTTTTTCTTGCATGTCAGTCTTGTAGATTATTTTATATTTGCCTACCTTGATGCTAGTAATATTTTATTCATCTTATTTATAAAGTAATTAGTTTATTTGGGATGTTTTATCAAGTAAGCCTAATTTTTTGGAACCTTGTAGAAGTCTCTCTTTTGGTTTATTATATTTTCTGAATTAAGTCAGAAAGTGAACATGATAGAAATTCAAAGTGACTACAGCAAGAAAGATGGTTTATTAAACTGTTTGACAAAAATATAGTTTTAATTATTATGGTAATATATAATGATCACACATGAGTAAATTCATTTAGGGTACAACTTGTCAAACTAAAATCTAATACTACTAGACATCTGTACTTGTACTTTGTCTAAACATGATGTTAAGTTAAATCATCAAACTTTTTTTAAACCAGAAAATGTCTGTGTTTATGGTTTAAAAGATCACAGTGATATTTTAAGAATTCTGATAAAGCATTAGCTATTGCTTTGCTTCACATATTTGAATATGTATTTCTGTGAGGTCCCTTTCAGAAGAACTGAGAACTAAAATGCTGTAATAGCAAAAACTTATGGTATAAGCACAAGTCAGTGCATACTGCCAAAAAATAGCCCAAATTATCATTTGATACTGTTATTTTGCACTAGTTCAAACAACCTTTGTGGCATAAAGAAAGTACTTAATTTATCTGCTTTTAAATTCACACAGCTGTATCAATGACTGTATTTTGCTTAATATTTAAAACACAGCATTGAAGTTTATTTTAACAATTTCTTTAAGTGGACTTATTATTGATTATTGCAGTAAATTGTTAAAAATATCTCCTTCATGTAACTTCTCAATAAATTTAATAAATTTTCTGATCACTCAAACTCACAGTTTCAGCTGCATGTAGCTTTTCCATCTCTACTGTTCTGTTTACCCATGTCATCTTAATTTTTGCCAGGTTTCCCTTTGTAAAGGCATCCCTAGTGTTATTCCCCAGAAAGGCTTTTATCCTGACTTTTGATAGTTGTGTTTGTCATCTGCCTGGTCACTGGGCCTCTTTGAGGAGTATACATGTTGTTCTGCTGATATCCAAGAGAGAAATTTCTCTTCTATCATTTCATCACAGTCCAGAAATGTTGAAAATTAAGGATTATATGTTTAAATTTAAACTTCTTAACTCTGACCTTTGCCATTCCAACAAACCATTCTAAACCTAGTGTCACTGTGTCCCAACCCTTGAAGCCTAGTACAGGTAAGGCTGCCCCTTCACTGACAACTCTGCCATGCCTTGCTGGTTTTCAGATGCTGTACTTTCTCTTAGACACAAGCACCAGGCCTGAAATAATGTTACAGTTTTATAAATCTTGTATATATTTCTGTCATTAATCAGAATCCTTTCCTAAATTAAAAATCACAGTTGTAAAGTGGGTACAAGTAAAAATTTATAAAACATAAAAACAAGTAATTAAGTGAATACAAATTTTAAAAAATGTGTTCCTTTGATAATTTGGCAATGTTAATAAAAGTAGGGTCTACCATAGAGTTGACAGAATTTAGTACACGTTAAATCCATCTTCTTCACTTTGTAAATTGTATTTATCTCGTCAGCTAAATAAACATGGAAATTTATGTACAGAAATATAAGTTTTCTCACTGATATTAAATATATTTCTATTTAAACCTATTATTTATGGAAGATTGATTGCTACATACTTCAGTGTTGAAATAAGAATCTTGGCACATAGAAAATAAGCAGTAAAATTTGAATTAATAATGTAAAGTGCAGTCACATGCAGAAAGTGCTCAGCAAAAAGAGGAAAGTTAAAATAATGAAAATTAAGAAACAAGCTGTCACCATAAAATATTAGTATGTGAGGCACTGCTTGTGCTAATCTGTTCCACTTAGTCCTTTCACAACGTGTACATATCCCAAATATATAAATTTTTGTCAATTAAAAGAATGAGTAAATGAAATGTTTTTAAAAATAAATCAACAATTACAATTTTATACATAGGGGCCAGGGTTTAGCCCAATGGCATAAGTGCCTGCTTGGCAAACATGAGGTCACGAGTTCGATCCCTGGTACCAAAAAAAAAAAAAAGATGAAAGCCAGGATTTAGCTCAGTGGCATAAGTGCCTGCCTTGCAAGCATGAGATTGTGACTTTGATCCCCAGTAAAAAAAGAAAAAACTTTTATATGTAAATGTTGACCTGAAAACAGTAAAGGTAAAAATAAAAGTTTTACCCTTTAAGAAATGCATACAGCTTTAGTTACACTTACACCGTTTTGATTTACAATGAAACATTCATTTTGTTTTTCTTTCAAATTGTAAGTATCCAACTGTTCTTTGACTGATTTAATGTAAAGAAAAAGCTGATTTTAGCTCCCTGGGTTGAAATTAGCTATCAGAGATATTTCTGTGAGACAACTCCGCTGTATAAATGTCCCATGAGGATGAAGATTTTAGTTAGGTTTAGATTTATTCATTAAATTACCTGCTTTTCAGACCCATTTTATCCCACGCGCTACCCAAACCTCTGTGTTGGTACAGATGAGAAAAGAATCAGTACTTCTTTCCTGATGGCAAGAATCTCAATGTCAGATTCAAAGATTAAAATAGAAAGATAAACACCAGGCATCATGGTACACACCTGTCAGCCCAGCGCCCAGGTCAGAGGACCTCAAACTGCTGACCAGTCCGATGGCCTCATCATTTCAAGCGTGGCCAGGAGTGGTGAGACTGTCTCCCACAGCCAAATAAAACAAGTAAATAAATGGGGCAAAAGAAGTTCCGAAGAAAATCATACCAGTGACATTCTTCTTAAGCCGCATCAAACCTTTTCATTTCCTAAAATAATAAAAATTTAAGTTTTCTTCACTTTGCAAAAAATTCAAATAGTCTTTGCATACTTATATTCAGCATTTATATCAAGCTTATTTTCTAAGCCTAGTGAACTGAAACTTGGTGTTTTATTTTCTGTAAAATGCCTATCATGCTGTCATGCACATGGGAAACAGGCCATTTTTTCTGTTGTGTTTGATAAAATCACTTTAATAAAGATACAGTCCTCATCTCCATATTGATATAGGAGATTGAAATTCTCAAACTACTAGATGCCCAGTATAAGTTTGTGTTCTCTAAAATCTTAAGAATGAATTTTAGGAATAACATAGACTGACAGAAAGAAAGCTTCTGTCTGAGAGAGACAGAGGGGTCCCGAGTGGGTTGCCAGGGACCCTGTCTTTTCTAGGGACTTTAACAGAGTAAAATCATGAGGTGAGATGGTTCCAGGGTGGGGAAAAATGGGAACTCGCAAGAATGTGCTAAGATGGTCAACTAATAAGATTGATTGCTCAAGCAAAATTGATTAAATCAGGAACAAATGGGAAAGTGAGTCATATACTAAGTGGGCATGCTTAACAGCAGTGACTCTTCCTTCCTGTAGCAGGTTGGCATGGTGATCCTGACTTCCTCAGGCTGATAGAGAACTGTCTAGACTATCAATCCGAAGGATGTGGGTGTGTTTGCTTTGCCTTTTGTCTTGAGTCCTGGCCCACAGCAGGAAGTGCCCCTCTCCTCAAAGGTCACAAGGTATCTGAACTTCTACACTGGCCCTTTGAGGGCCCAGCCCTGTCCAACTGCCTATATTTTCATCTAACTCAGCTACCTGTATTTGTTGACAGAATTTATGGAGTGAACAATGAGGCATAATGTTTTATTGACTACTATTTCCTGTGCTTACAGTTCTTCTTTTGCATTTGTTTAATTTATCATTCTTTGTAATATTTGGGGAGACAGGAGATTTGAAAAGATGTTTTATGTTTGTAGATTCTGCATAAGAGTTTCCTTATTAATAGTTTAAAAGTGTGACATTTATTTAGCTAAGTTAGAAAGGTTAGGCCTCATAAATTTCCTGTCTACAAAATGGAAAATGTGCTTCTGAATTCCTTGTATCCTAAGGTCGATATAAATAGCTGCTGATTACTTGATATTGATATAGGGGGATGAAACTCCTGACCTACTATGTCCATGTCCATTTTAGAATTTTTTGATTGTAAAATCAAAGAATGAATTTTAAGAACACTGGAGGTTAAGAGTAGAATATATTTATAGAGAGAAAGAAAGCTGTCTGAGAGAGAGAGAGAGACAGAGACAGAGACAGAAGGGGTCCGAGTGGGTTGCCAAGGACTGTCTTTTACAGGGACTTTTATAGAATAAAATCATGGGGCGAGATGGGTTTAAGGTGGGGGAAAACTGGGAACTCACAAAGCAGATGGACATAAGGTGGGACATAACTATAATTAGCCAATAAGATCAGTAGTTTGGGTAAAATTGATTAAATTGGGGACAAATGGGGAAGCAAGTCATATAGAAAGCGCGCATTCTTAGAGCGCGGCGGCTCTTCCCTAGGGGTCGCAATGGGGACTCCAGAGTGATAGGGAACTATTTATCATTTGTTTGATCTTTTGTCCTGAGACCTGGCCCACAGCAGGAGGTGTCTATCTCCCCCACAGTTGCAAGGTATTTGGGCTTCTGCACTGGCTGCATTGAGGACCCAGCCCTGTTTCACTGCCTGTAGTATTTCTAACTGATTCAGCTGCCTCCAACAATATAGCTGAATCCTTCAACACAGGGAGATGGAATCGGCTTTGGCAGTGTGTAATGTTTCAAAAAGTTTTAGGGGCTTTTTAAAAATATAATGAATTAGATACTGATGATGCAGCTGAGATCAGGTAGATGAAAAGAGTCATGTTTTTCCTCCCTCTGTCAAATTCAAACAGAGCTTATTGTAAAAAGTTTTTCTCTTAAGAGAAAATAGGTTTTTAGAGTCTTTTCTAGACTCCTTCCTAAACCCCTTGGACACTCAGCTTCTTACTAGGGACATGGGGAACGAAAACACCCAGGGCAGTGACGGAGGATGAGGGTCCTCCACGGTTCTGTGCTGTGCAAACTGCAGTCCCTGTCCAGACTTGAATCTTGGAGATGGGAAGTGACAAGAGATGGAGGAAGTGATGGGGACCTGGCTGAGACCCTCAGCTGCCTCTGGGAGGGACAAGGCCAAGGAAGAAATAAGAGACAAAAGCAATGTTAGAAGTACAGGGGTGCTGAGAGGCAACGACAAA
>PVJX010040267.1:0-15280 GCA_004027295.1 Dolichotis patagonum | reverse complement strand
AATTTTATTTTAAGGGGGGTAAAATTAAACACAACAAAATAGAACAGAACGGGACATAAGAAAGCATAAATTTCAAAGCTAGACAACCTGAGATCTTTACTATCTGTCATATTGTCTCACGTTCTCTTCCAAATGGTTGTCCATGTCTTTGCATATGGGGAGCTCATACTGAATAAGATATCAGTCTTTTCACAAGATGTGTAGTTTACTGGCTCCCTCTTGCTAAGGGGGGGGAGGGACACGGGACAGGAGACAGGCCGACATGAGATGTTCCATTCTCAGCTCGCACCTCACATGCACCCCCCAGAGAGGAGAGGAACTCCTTGTTCTCCCGGCACCCCGAGTCAACCACACAGTGCAGGTCCCAACATGCCAGGGTCTCTCTCCTTCGGGCCACCAAAAGTCTGCCACACTCTCAGCCATCCCCAAGAGAGGGAAGGGGCTCCTTGTTCTCCTGGCACCCCGAGTCAACCGCCTGGTGCAGGTCCCGATGCACCAGGGTCTTTTTCCTTGAAGCTGCCGAAAGTCTGCCACTTTCAGCTGCCCCCAAGAGAAGGGAGGAGCTCCGTTTTCTCCCAGTACCCCGAGTCAACCACATGGTGCAGGTCCGGATGCACCAGGGTCTCTCCCCTGCAGGCCCCCTAAAGTCTGCCACACTCACCTGCTATTTCTTTCTGATGAATTGACCATTCCATTTCCAAAGTTCTGAAATGGCCAACAGACCACAGAAAGAATTCTCTTTAGGCAATGGTACATCTTTTAATGAGCAGAAAAATATTTCAAATTTTGAAATCCACTTGTATTAGTTAGCTCTCTGTTACTATAACAAATACCTGAACTTATGGCCTTTACTTTGGGCTACATTCCCAGCCCTTTTTTATTGTGTTATTTTGAGATGGGGATCTAAGTTGCTCAGGTGAGATTTCAATTTGTGATCCTCCTGGCACAGCCTCCCAGAGTGCTAGGATTATAGGCTTACACCCCACCTTCCACTGAACAGGTTTAATGCTTTGACAGAAAATCAATTAATTGCATTAGTGTGGCTTGCAGAGGAAAGATTATATTACAAGGCAGTAACTTCGTCTGTAGAAATTCCTAATAGCTCTTTTTTAAAGCCTAGTACTAAAAATAGTCTATTTTGTAATTTTAAAAAAACATAGTTACCGAGCAAGCTATTACCCTGATATATATTTTAAAATAGTTTGGATAGAACCACTTAGCCTCCATCCATCTGTAAGTTTCTGAAGAGCTGACTGCTTCTAATAGGACCAGAGAGACGCAATAATAGGACAAGTAATTGTACTTGAAAATAGCAATAGCTAATCAAAAATATTCTTAAAGATACACTGAAGGTTTTTTAGATGTGAATGTGTGTGTGTGTGTGTGTGTGTGTGTGTGTGTGTGTAGTGGGGACCCAACCCAAGGCCTTGTGCATGCTGAAGTGTTCTACCATTGAACTCCATCTGCAGCCCAAGGTGAATTTTTAAAAAATGAATGAGAGGTAACATGACAGAAGAACATAACAACTCGATTTCAGTAAATATTTCTCTCAACATAGACATAACTAGAAAGGTTCAAGGGAAGGGAAATACTCAGTTCTAACAAATTTAGTTCCTTGGTTCATTTGTATTATATCCTGAGGGTATGAGAAAACTAGCAAGTGACCACACTGTACTCCACAACTACTGTCAGCAAACTCTGAGGCATTGGGGTGCAAAGGGAGATGCGAGGTGGTAGATGATGCACATTTGTCCTAGTTCTCAAAAGGTTGAAGAAACACTATCTACAAGTGCTTGAACTTGATACTGATGATTCCTAAGAATAATAGTGGGACTTCTTATCAAGCAAATGATCCCTGCACACTCCTGAAAGAAACTGATGAACATTAAAAGATGTATGACCTTTATGATTTGGGGGGGATGCTTGGTTTTGGCTTGGTTTGGTTTAGTTTTGCTTTGTGACAGAGTCTCCCTGTGTAGTTCAGACTGACCTTTAAACTCATATGTAAGCTAGGCTGGCCTCCTTCCTCAGCCTTCGAAGCACTGGGAATTGTGAAATACAGATATCATTTATTTGGGTGTGAGTTGTGCTTTGCAGTTTCTCATTCCACTGGACAAAAGGACTAGTGAAAGCTAGTACAATTCTATGAAATTGTAATTCCTTGAAGCACCTAACTCTCAAAGTAATAGAAGGCTCAAGTTCCTCATCTGTCTCATGTTATAACAGTTAAAGATAGAAAGACTGGAATATTATGTTTACTCAGAAAAATGTTAGCTATTGTTGGCTTGAAGACATAGCATGTTGATACAAAGTTGATGGAGATAGTGAAAAAGTATCCTAAGTTATCTCAACTGATAAACAGCTGCCCAAATTAAATCAAGTGAAATTGATTAGAAAAAGAAGTTGAAGTACTAAATTTTGGTTCAAAAAACTACAATTGGCCAGGGATTTAGCTCAACAGCGTTAAGTGCTTGCCTGGCAAGCACCAGGTCACAAGTTCAATCCCCGGTACAAAAAACAAAACAAAACAAAAACTGTAATTTGTATGTCCATTTTCATAGCTCTGTTTTTCATAATATCTAAAATATGCAGCTCGGATATCCACTGACAGATGAATGGATAAGCAAAATGTGGTATAGTCATACAAATGAGTGCACATTGGGCAGCACATAAACTAAAATTGAAATTATAGGGGCTGGGGATTTAGCTCAGCAGCATAAGCGCCTGCTTTGCAAGTGCAAGGTTGTGAGTTCAATCCCTAGTACCAAAATATAAAATAAAATAAAAATAAAATAAAATTGAAATTATACATACGATGAAAGATGATTATTATTATTTTGATGGAATATTATTCAGCCTTTAAAAGGAAGGAAATCCTGACATAGGTTACCACAGGTTGGTTGTTGGTTTGGTTTGGTCTTGTTTGTTTGTTTTGTTTTGTCTTTTTGAGACGGGGTTTTGCTGCACTGTTCAGGCTGGCCTTGAGTGCACTTTAGCCCAGGAGGCTGGCCTCGAACTTGCAGTGATCCTCCCAGCTCAGGACTGCTGAGATTATAGGCATGTGCTACCATACCCAGCTGTTTGGTTTTGTTTTTGAGACAGAGTCTCTTTGTGTAGTTCAATGTAGTTTTGAACTTGCATTGTAGCCCATACCAGCCTGGAACTTGGAATCCTCTTGCCTCTGCCTCTCAGTGCCAATTAAAAATTTTTAAGGCAAAAAAAAAAAAAAAAAAAAAAAAAATTTTTAAGGCTTGGGAATTAATCCAGTGGTAGAAAAAAAAAACTGAAAAAAAAAATGGGGCTGGGAATTTAGCTCAGCGGCATAAGTGCCTGCCTTGCAAGCAAGCGGTCGTGATTTCAATCCCTGGTACCGATTTAAAAAAAAAAAAATTGAAAAAAAAATCCAGTGGTAGAACTTTTACCTAGAAACTGTGAGGCTCTGGGTTCAATCCCCAGCACTGCAAAATAAAAATAAAACCTGACTATCAAAGAACAGAATATTTTTTAGGACCTATAAGAAATCCTGCTGTGTGAGGATGACAAGGCTAATCTATATTCTAAAGAAGAGGCAAAAAGATCAGACTACATTTACAATCTGATCAGCTTTTTACCCTATAAGAGCCTCAAATTTCAGTAATTTAAGACAAACATTTATTATTTCTCATGATTCTTTGGGTGACTTGGGTGATAGTTCTGGTCCTGAGTCAGCTCAGCTAGACTTGGCTGGCGTGGTCTCACTCACATAACTGGTGCTTGGCTCAGCGTCAGCTGGGGCAGGGCAGTAGGGATGATTTGGTCACTTGTCTCTTGTGACCCAGCTGTATGGCTTGTGCTTATTCACTTTCAAGCTTTTTGTGTCATATTGCCAGTGTCCTATTGGCTAGAGCAAGAAAGATAGTTAACCCTGAGGTGACTGGCAACCCAGTGGCATAAACAAAGGGAGTCATCAGTTTGCACACAACCTGCCACAGCTTAGGAAACATTAGAATCATCACAGTTCCACAGAAGTTTCATGGGGCCACCAGTAGAAGTTTCATGGGGACACATTTCAAGTCTATCTAAAGAACTTTCTGACCAAGATGGCCTCAGGAAAAAAGAAGTAGGCTACCAGTAAAAGGAGGACCTTGTCATTAAATGTGCTGAAAGGATTTTGTAACCTTTTGTTTTCCCAACTGGAACCTGTTACATCATTTCCTCCAGGAAACCTTCTTTCCTGCACATCACTCCAGTCTGGTAGTTACTGGTGTTCCTGTTTGTGCTAAACTCTCTCTTCCTCCTCTCTTTCTTTCTTTCTCTCTTTCTTTCTCTCTTTCTTTCTCTTTCTCTCTCTCTCTCTCTCATGTTTCGGTGACTCTGCCTGTCATACCTTACGGATTTTTCAAGTATCTGTCTTGTCTATGAGATGGAACTCCTTGAGGCTACGGGTGATATACAATTCATCATCTCAGCGCCAGTATCTTCAAAAAAAATTGCTGGTGGGTGTGGTGGCACATGCCTGCAATACCAGCACTCAGGAGACTGAGGCAGGAGGATTGCCACAAATTCAAGACCAGACTGGGCTACATAGTGAGTTCAAGGCCACTTGAACTACAAAGCAAGACCCTGTCTCAAAAAAACAGAAAAAGAAGGAAAAAAAAGAAAGGAAGGAAGGAAGGAAGGAAAGAAAGAGAGAGAGAAAGAAAGAAAGAAAGAAGAAAGAAAAGAAAAGAAAAGAAAAGAAAAGAAGGAAGAAAAAGAAAAAAGAAACTGCGCCATGCTCAGTTTACCTCTAGATGGTAACCCCAGCCATAGAATCCATGTTCCTTATGGAAAGAAGTAGGGAGCAAAGAAAGTTCCTGCCAGTTGAGATTGCCTCTTTTAAAGAACATTTCCATAAATTTTATTAAACTGTACCCTTTTGTTTTTCTTTGACTGTGCAAGGATGTTATTCAGCCTAGACAAGTGCCCTACCACAGAGCTACATCCCCTACCCAAACTGCTCTCCTGTGCTTATGTCATTAGGCATAGCTCTCTGCAAGGAAGGCTGGGTAAATAGTTTGGGCTCTGTATGTTGTTACTCCCAACATTTTGGTAGTGTCAAAAACAAAATTATGGGGCTGGGGATTTAGCTCAGGGGCATAAGCGCCTGCCTGGCAAGCACCAGGTTGTGAGTTCAATCCCAGGTATAAAAAAAAAAAAAAATTATATCTAAAACAATAACAGTTTGTTGAAGGATCATAATTGGCTTTATTTTCAATTCTAGAATTGAGCAGCACTTTATTTCATAAAATAGAAGAATTACAATGATAGAAAAGAACTAAAGAAACAAAAAACATAAAGTGGATTGATGCACTTTTCATTTCAAAGTTACTTTCCTTGTAAGGATGAAATAGAAAGATAGAAAAATAGCTAACTGGAGTCGGTCGTGGTAGTAAACACATGTAATCCCCAGCACTCAGGAGGCTGGAGCAGGAGAATCATAAGTTCAAGGCCAACCTGGGCAACCATAGTGACTTAATGAAACCCTCTCAAAAATTTAAAAAAGACTGGAGATAGGCTGTAGTCTGCTGTGAAGGCTCTTAAGTTTAGTCCCCAGTACTTCCAAAAGAAAAAAAGAGAGAGAGACAGAGACAGAGAAAAAAAAGAGGAGGGAGAGAGGAGAGAGAGAATGCAAGCAAGCTGATTGGTTGCCTTTTTGTGTGTGTGTACAGATTAAGTCACATAAACCTGTGTTTTCATGTCAGTTGAAATTAACTTCTTTGGGATATTCTCTAATCCTAACTTCTCTAATCCTAACTTCTCAGGGCAACAGGTAAAATTTAATTTCAGTTTCCTGATGTGGAACCTTAGTATGAGTGATTCCATTTTGATTCTTAGCCTGGTCCATTGGGACCCAACACAGAAGCTTTTTCTAAAATAATGAGCTCCTATATCTTTTGCTTACCAGTGGGAAAAAAAGGATTCATACATAGTACTTTCTGCCCTAGGAGCTGACCCTTTTCTAAACTGCTTAATGAGTGAGTGTCCTCTGAAGTTAGGCACTAACTCTAGAATTGCCAGAATCTTTGACTTCTCAGACACGGTGAGATAGGGTATCTTGTTTTTTTTTTTTTAATTGTCATCCTGATTACTATCATAATTGTACTCTGTCACTTGGAGCTTCCTGGGTCCTGTCTCCAAGGGGTAGGGCACGGATCAGCAAATCTTTTCTGTAAAGGGGCAGATTATAACTATTTTAGGCTTTATAGCCCATGTGGCTTGTTGTACCAACTGAGCAAGTTGTGGTACAAATGCAGTCATAAAGGAATAGGTAAATGAATGGGTGTGACTGTTCCAACAAAATTTTATTTGTAAAAAACAGGTATCAAGTTAGATTTGGCATACCCTATGGTACAGGGTGAGTCTTGTTTTATGGTTTTTCATAACCTCTGGCACTGGACTAGACATAGAGGAAATAAGATGATAGCATTTCTGGGAAAAATAATTTACAAATCCCTGCTTCTATATCAGTCTCAGTGGTCAGGCCTTTTAGGTTCCCAGGTTCTCTTCAGGACAGTTCAGTTTCTTAGGACTTCAGTGTCTTTTTTTTTTTTTTTTTTTTTTTTTTTTTTTTTTTTAAGATGAGGTTTCATTATGTATTCCAGACTGGCTTTGAACTTATTATGTAGCACAAGCTTACTTTAAACTCACAGTCCTCCTGCCTCAGCCTACCGAATGCTGTGATTAGAGGCATGTACCACTATGCCTGACTTTTCAGTATAATTTAATTGAAGCATAATTTATGTGCCAGTAAAATTTATCCTCTTTAGCATACAGTGCTATGAGTTTTGACAAACACAGTCTAGTCATGTATAGTCTTGACTACTATAGTGAAGATACAGAACAATTTCATCGCACACACACCCCAAAAATTACCTTTGTGCCCTTTTGTAATCTATCCCTGTCTCAAATCCCAACCCTTGGAAACTACTGATCTGTACTGCGTTGTTTAAATGGAACCACACAGTACAGACCAGTGATAGCAAACCTTTTAGAACTTCAAGTAATAACAGTTTGCTGCTGCATGCATGCCATAGGTTTGCCTCCCCACCCCAGTATAGAGCCTTTTGAGGCTGGCACCTTTCACTTAGCGTATTGCATTTGAGATTCATACTGTTGTGTCCATCAGTAGTTTGTTTCTTTTATTGCTGAGTACCCTTTGAATGTATTGATATATAGTACTACTATTTCTTTATGCATTCTTGCTTGAAGGACATTATTACAAGATTTGGCAATAATGCACTTGAGGGGCTGAGACAGGAAGATTGCTGTGAGTTGGAGGCCAGACTGGAATACATAGGACATTCAAGTCAATCTGGAATATATACTGAGACCCTGTTTCAAAGTGGGGTGGAGGTACAGGCAAGAAACAGTGCATTCAAAGGGTTAACGAAAAGCTTTTAATGAAGAAATTATTTACAATTCCTTAGGCTATAAACAAGCACTACACAAGATGGTATAGCAGCTGGTGATATTACCACCCCAGGCACAGTAGACAAAGGTGCTCTTGTTCCTTGAACCCAGCGAAGTTTATGGCCTGGGATAGGTGTCCATGGCTAGGTCCCTTACTGAAGAAGCTGTGACCTTGGTCAAGGAAAACACTCTTGCCAAAACCACATTCTAGAAGGGAAAGAGGGTAGAATATAAGTATTTAGCCCTTTTCTTCCTTCTCTCTGATCTCTTCCTGGTACCCAAGTAGAAGTCAGAAGACTAGAACCCTGGACATTGGACATTTACTTCCTCTTCTTCCTCTCCCTCCTCCTCCTCCTTTTGAGGGGAGCAATATCGGGGATTGAATTAAGGGCCTTGTGCTACAAGGGCTGTCTCTTACAACTGAGCTAGATCCCTGGTCCCCCTTTTAATTTTGAGACTAATTGGCTTTGAACCTGTGACAGTCATGCTGCATCAGCCTCTTCAGTTGCTGGGGATACAGACCAAGCACACCCGCCTTGTCAAGAGTCCACATTCCTTAGATTAGCACTGGTGTTTCTGACTTGCCATCTTCAAACTTAGGCCTCTTCATCATTTTATGCCCCACAGTACCCCATTACTGTCTAATAAAGGTGTGTTTCATAAACAGATTAGTATTGTTTTGAATGATGAATCTGAAACATGCAGTTACCAGGCCACATAGCAAAAGACACTTGCCTGGCTCAGACTCATCAAAAGGATGAAGTATACATGTTACAAATTCACTATTTTACAGAGGCTGAGAAAGCTAAATATCTTGCTCAAGGTTTCAGATTGGTTATAGCACTTGCACACAGCCAATTGTGGGAGCCTAGAAAAATTACCTAACCTCTCTGATGTTCTGTTTTCTTAACTATAAAACAGGTTTTCACAGACTTAGAGACAGGTTACAAACTTCCTGGCCTGTTGTACTCACTATACATTAGATCCAGACTTACCCCATATTCCTATATAGCTTTTACAGAGCAACATCTGTCTTATTCATATGTAATAGAATAAAATAGTAACATTTTTAAAACTTGACCTATGGGAGCCAGTGACACAGCTCAGTGGTACAGTGCCTACCTGGCAAACGTGAGGGTGTAAGTTTGATTCAGGTACAAAAAAAGGGGGAAAAAAAAAAGCTTGACCTATGTTCCAGGAATGGAGGCTCACACCTATAATCCCAGCACTCAGGAAACTGAGGCAGGAGGATTGCAGTGTGTTCAGGGCCAGCCTGGGCTCTAACAGTTCAAGGCCAGGCTGGACTACACAGCAAGACCCTGTCTCAAAAAAACAAGGACTTCTGGGAAGATGGCGGAGTGGTTAACCATAGAGAAGCAGCCTCTGAGATTTGGTGTCCCAATGCTGGGATATAGCAACAAGAGGAAGAGAAAAAGGAAGTGGGTCCCCAGGAACCAACAAGTATCAGAAGTGAGAGCTAAAGCCCACAGGGAGAGCAAAGAGAGAGATCTCAGTGCACAAAAAGGAGGTAGCAAGCTGTACTTCCTCACTGCATGTGAGGGGCAATTTGAATCTGCAGACACATGGTGACTACTGGCAACCTCAGAGGCCTGTATGGAGAAATGCACCAGTGGAATGGAGCAGTGGACACAGCAGACTGTGGTGGCTGGGGAGTTACTCAGTTTTAGATGTTCCCCCAGCAGAGGGTGATTGGTAGTAGCCATCTTGGATGGGGGCCAACTGAGCTGGGAACTCAGAACAGCTGCAGTCTGTTCATCTAGCAGCTCTCAGTGCCAGAGTGAGAGGTAGAACTGAGTTTAAGCTGGCAGGAGGCACTCGGAATGTTATGGGCTGAACAAATTGGGTTACAGCCTCACAGCCAGAAACCAGCCTGAACTTCAGTGGAACTAAAGGTGCAAACTTGCTGGGATAATCCATTACTCCTCCTGTAATGGATAACATTAAAACTACACCTGGCTTGCTGGGATTGAGCAACATAGATCTGGACTTGTCTGCCCATTTGGTCTATCAGTGACAGCTGAGACATGTCTTGAAGTGAATGGTCAGGTTTTTTTGTTTGTTTTGTTTTTTTGTCTTTTTTTTCCCTCAGTTTCTGTTTCCTTGATTGTTTTTTGTTTGTTTGTTTTTTGTCTTTTTGAAACAGTCTTACTATGCAGTTCAGGCTGGCCTGAACTCACTTTGTAGCCCAGGCTGGTCTCAAACTTGCAACAGTCATCTGGCCTCAGCCTCCCAACTACTGAGATTACACTTGGCTTGCTGTTGTTGTTGTTGTTGTTCTTTTACTTCTTCTGTTTTGTTGTTCTTTTTATTTTTTTTTTTACTTCTTTTGTCTCTCCTGCCAGTCTTCTTTACTAATATCTTGATCACTTTTCTCTCAATGCAAGACAAAATATCTGACATCCAAAATTAAGGAAAGAAAGGTTTACTTAGCTCACAGTTTGTGGAGGTTTTAGTCCATAATCAGCTGGCTTCAAGGCAGGGTGGCATGGCCCAGGGTAATACTTCAAGGTGGCAGAAGACAGCAAAAGCAGTAAGTGCAAAAAGAAGGGGAACAAGCCTCTTTTCCTCCCGTATATTGTAAGCAGGCTACCCCGCTTCCTGGGCAGTTGGCAGACTTGCCCCTTGCTGCATCACTTAAATTTCTGACCTTCTCAAATTGACACAGTGAACAGCATCGTAGAGTGGTAATGCTAGTCCTCTGTACTCCAGGATGTAGAGTTGCTGAATTACTTAGTTAAGCTTCTACACTTCTCAAGTTGACACAGTGTATCAACCATAACAGCCAGTTTCCTAAAGTTTGGGTAGTCTTCTTTGCCCTTCATCCTTGGTTCTAAACTCTTTCTCATCCTCTGTTTCTCTTTTTTCCCCTACCGTCTTTCAGATTTTCTCCCAAGGACAAACTCACCATTTGGAAGGCATATTTTACTGTATACAATTTCTGGGGTTTTTTTTGTTTTGTTTTGTTTTGTTTTTACATTTTGTCATGGAACCACAAATCTAGTTTATACTGTTAAAGGTGGAAAATTAACAATTACCATAGTTTGTCATTTCAAAGCTGTGTTTGATACTATGTTATTGCTGACTGTACTACTTTAGCTAATGTGACATAATTGTTCTAATCAATTGTTCTTGGTATGCCAAGACTGAGATTGCCTTAAAGGTATAAACAAGTGCTATAGGCCAGTGCCAAAGAATCAGGGGCTAGGCCAAATAGGCAACAAATTGAAGAGGTAGGATTTTGCAACAGACTCAAAACTCAAAAGCCTGGAATACATCTCTGAAAAGTAGTCATTTCCTAAGCATTCTAAATATTAGCAATAAAGCTACCTGCTATAAGCAATTTGCAAGCATTAACCCAGGAATTAAACTAAAAAAAGAAAGAAAGAAAATGAGAAGACATTTAAGCAAGATGCAGCCCCAAAATTCCAGCTCACCAAAGACAAACTGAGGGGACAATGAGATGGAAAAATTCAAAAGCAACCTACCTGGACTGTGAAGTGATAATAGAAAGTAACAAATCAGATAAATCAACTTCTAGGAAAAAAGCAAATAATGAAAGATATAGTTAGTGACTTCAGAGAGATACAGATTTTAAAAAATAGAGGGAATTAGGAAAATGATGGAGGGCTGGGGATTTAGCTCAGCGGCATAAGTGCCTGCCTTGCAAGCATGCAGTCGTGAGTTTGATCCCCAGTACCAACAACAACAACAACAAATGATGGAAGCCATGAACACCCAGCATAGGAAGGAAATAGAATCCATGAAACAAGTTCAGACAGATATCTAGGAGATTAAGAATTTCATTGAAAGTATATGCAGCAGAATAAGCCAATGCAGGAATAGAATAGCAGATCTAGAAGACAAGATTGCAGTTAGCAATCATGGAAAAAAAGATTCCTTTTTATTTTTAAAGAACAAAATATATTTATTGAGAGAATATATGAAGTCTGAGAGAGAGACAGAAGGGGTCTTGAGTGGGTTGCCAGAGACTGTCTTTTTTAGGGACTTTTTTTTTTTTTTTTTTTTAGGGACTTTTATAGAGTAGAACCATAAGGTCAGACAGGCCAAGATGCACTAGGCAGACAGGCAATGAGGTGGGACAAAACTGTGGTCAACCAATAAGATTAATCGTTCAGGTAAAATTGACCAAATCAAGGAAGCCAGCTTCCTCAAGGTGATGCATACCTATTTTGAATATCAATCCCTTATGTTTATACTTTGAGTGTGGTTGCATTTGTTTTGCCTTTTGTCTTGAGATCTGGCCCGTAGCAGAGGTGTCTGTCTCTTCCAAGGTCACAAGACATCTTGTCCTCTATGCTGGCTCCATCGAGGGTCTAGCTCTGACTGCCTATAGTATTTCTGCCTAACTTGGCTGCCTGTAACATTCCCCCCTCTGAAGAAGTAACCCAAACTGCCATGAGGGGGTAATAAGTGATGACCTATCTGGCTTCTTTAGGCTGAAGGGTTCATAGTTGCTGAACAGCAGTCAGGGATATTCTGCAGAGGTTCTAACTAATGGCCCTCAGTAGCTACCAGGCGTTTTCATCTTGGGTAGGCATACAGCTTTAAGTCTGAAGGAGACAAAACCAAAGCAACAATTACATATGCATGAGTCAAATAGTAGAATCAACAGGATTATTATGAGTACAGTTAACAATGATTTCCACCAGAGGAACTATAATAGCTTCCCATAAGGAGTATAAGGATAAGGTCCAGGAAATTTTACAATCTGACATGTCATTCATTTGTTGTTTAATATCTTGAACAGTTAATTGAGATATTAACAGAAGGATCAGGAATGTACACACATTTAGTTTTTACAATTGCATAAGTACCTCCTATGCTGTTAGAATGTCTAATGTCATCCAAGTTTGGAGATCTACCTGTCTTATTAATAAAAAAAAATTCTTAAAAATAGCAAGAGTCCACAAAAAAAAAAAAAAATCAATCCAGCACCTGCTAGATGATGTGAAGAAGGATAACATAAGATTGATCAGAGTCAGTGAAAAAGCAAGAGATAGCACAAACAGCATAAAAATCCTGTTCACAGAGTAGTGGCAGAAAATTTCCCAAGCATGAAAAAAATAATTTGATGTACAGATAAGTGAGGCATATAGAACTCCAGTTGGCCATGATCAAAAGAAATCTACACTGAGGCATAATAACACCAAGATTCCAGCTGGAGGTATAGCTCCCTGGCATAAGCACCTGCCTGACAAGTGCAAGGTCCTGAGTTTGATTCCTGGTACAAAAAAAAAAAATCCAGAAATTCAGCACAAGAATGGAATATTAAAAACTGTTATAAAGGGAAACCCATTAGAATCACAGCAGACTTCTCAGTACAAACCCTCAAGTCAAGGAGAACTTGGAATGAAGTATTTTAAGCCCTAAATGAAAACAACCTCCAACCCAGACTGCTGTCCCTCACAAAACTATCTTTCAAAATTGATGAAGAAGTAAGGTACTTCCATGACAAAGAACACCTGAAGAAATTCATAACCACCAAACCAGTACTCCAAAATATTCTGAAGGAAAAAAACAGTATTCTGAAGGACATTTATAGTGGCATAGTTTGTAATACCTAGGTTTTGGAAACAGCCCAAATATCCATCATCCAATGAATGGATAAAGCAGATTTTTTTTTTTTTTTTTTTTTGGTACCGGGGATCGAACTCATGACCTTACGCTTGCCAGGCAGGCGCTTAAGCCACTGAGCTAAATCCCTGGCCCCAGATGTGTTTTTTTAATACAATGTAGTACTCCTGTGCCATAAAGAAGGATAAGTTTGAGACATTTTTAGTTAAATGAATGTACCTTGAGACCATGCTCCCAAATAAATTGGACACGCATGTTTAAATACCACATTATTTCTCTGGTATGAGAAACCAAAAGTGTAAATAAGAGCCAGAAGGTATAATAGATGTTGGGAAATGGGAAGAAAATATCCAGACAAGAAGGGAAAAAGGAAAATAAGGATAAGAAAAAAAAAAAAAAGAATGCTAGGAAACAGTGGAAACAAAACTTTCATAACTAAAGGAAAGGGATGGTAGGAAAAAAGCAAGATGTATCATGTACAGGTATACATTCATTTTGGTGAATGTTATCATTTTTTAAAGAGAATAAAACCTAAAAAAAGAATAAAGCCAATCAAAACAAACTAGTGAATGTGGTACGGAACTTCAAAACAGGATAATAGGAAAGCACAATGGCTACCATATCTCTTGCTATCCTCACCATCCATACCATCAGACATAGCAAAATCAAACAAAATAAAACCAATCAGAACAGAACATTAAATAAAAGAAAACAGTAAATCAGAACAAAACGAAACAGAACAATGTCGGATTTCAGAAGCAAGACAGAAAGAAATCCCTCGTATTTGCTATATTGCATACTATTATCCTCCTAATAGATTCTCAGACTACGGGTCTTAGGCCTGCAGTCAATCAAACAATACAAGCATTTAGTTGTTTTTGTACCTCAGTTGCTATCAACTCAACCTGTCCACCAGACCTGAGGGTTGCTTGGCAGGGATGGGATGGGGAGGGGATTAGGAGGTCCTTGATTCTCAATCTGCAAGCCAGTCTACTCATGGGAGGGATGAATTGGCTTCTCACTTTCTCAGCCTCCAATGGCTTGTGTGGCTTATGGGAAGGGCAAGTTGGCTTCTAGTTATACTCCTTCCAGACTCAGCATGGCTTCTTTGAATGTTATCATTATGTACATCTAAAATGTAACAATAATTTTTTTTAATGCAAAAAAATAAAAACAAAAAATAAGCTGGTCAGAATAGCACATGCCTGTAATTCTAGAATTCAAGAGGTTGATGGAGGAGAATTGCCACAAGTTAAAGTCCGGTCCAAATTACAGAATGAGACCTTGTCAAAAAAAAAAAAAAAGGCAATAAATACATAAATAGTCAAAGTTGACCTATAGAGTGACTTACTCTGGGCTAGGTCCCATTATGAGTGCTTTTTAAAAAATATTGCCTAGTTTAATCCTTAAATCATCTATGAGATAAGTAGTTACCCTCATTTTACAGCAAGGAAATAAATACAGACAACACTTAAAGAAACTTAACTGAAGTTACCCATCTGGTAGTGACAGAGCAGGGGCTTGTACCCAGGCAAGGTAGCAGCCTTTTTCATGCCGCTGATCTTTGTGCTGCCTTCACCATAGCCTGGCATTTGGTACCTATCATAGGCATGTGTATAGGTATGTTAGGGGCAAAGAGCATGGAAAGTTTAGGGGTGAGAAAGGGTAACCACTGAAATAAACAAGGAAACCAGCTCTACCTGCTCCAGTGGGAAATAGTGAGTCATCAAGCCTGCCTACCTTCATGGCACCTTGTGTCCTCAGAACAAGCTGAAAATCCCTTTATGGGTATTGATGAAGTGCCTCTTGAGTGAATGTAAATAAAAATGGAGGTTTTTAAAAACTTCCAATCCATTCTCTCATTTATACCACCAGTGATTACATATACATATACCCAGAGGTAACTAGAGCACAAAGGAATGTAGTGCTAGAGAGCAGGAAGTGTTCCTGGGTTTGAGTTTAGCTAGGACACAGACATGCTTGCTGCTTCTGGGAATGGTGGTGCACACCTATAATTCCAGCATTCTAGGTGGCTGAGGCAGGGGGATTACAAGTTTGAGCCCAGCAATTTAGCAATTTAGTGAGACTCTTAAAATAAAATAAAAAAAATAAAATAAAATAATAAAATAAGGTAAATTATTGGCCCTGAAGCAAGGCCAGTAGATTGCTGTAGCTGCTGGTTTCAAACAGGAGCCTAAAGAGGATTCTTTCTGTGGTCTATTGGCCATTTCAG
>PVJX010040266.1:0-15306 GCA_004027295.1 Dolichotis patagonum | reverse complement strand
GCTCGATTGCTTTGTGCTGAAAGCAGGGCAGTAACCATCTGAGTTAGACAGAATCAGATCAGCCTTCGAGGTTAGCCTGAAGGAGGATGATTTATGAAAAGGATCTGCTGCTAGACCAACGAGCTCTTGCAGGCACCAAGCTTGGTTAACGATGGTTCAGGGCCTTCCCTACCTCTCCTTGCCTGGGAACCCTGGCATTTTTACATTGTGGTAAGAACTGGAGGAACAATGAGGGCAAGGAAAGGGGACGGTTTTCAGATCAGGTAGTTGGCTGTCCGCTGGAAGCTTTAAAACTTCAAGTAAGGGGGAAAGGGTGAGAGAGAAACTGTGTTATTAAGTTCTAAGGCTGCAGCCAGAGGTGTCAATGCATCAGTTACTGGACTTCCCCTGTGGCCTGGAATGAAATCACTTCTCCAGTCTGAGTTTAACTTCCTTACCTGTCAGATGAGGCCATGGCCCCGGATGCCTGTGGCTCTAACATTTCCTGACTTTACAACAAAGAGCTACAAGATCCCTCTCCCAGACTGCACACCTTACTGCCACCTGCCAGGCTCCACCCCCATTGGCCCTCCGCCGCTTACCTTGGGCCACAGAATCCGACTGGACGTCGCCGTCGTAGTTCTTACAGGCCCAGATGAAGCCCCCCTCTGACTTCAAAGCTTGGGCCACCATATCATCAATGAGCCTGTGCTCGTACCAGATCTTCTGGGCTTCAAACTGGGACTTGTACTGCCTAAAAAACAGAAGAAAACCAGGAACAATAACACAGGAAATTGGTTTTGTTTCTCCCAGAGGGGTTAGAGGATGGGGGCAGATGGGACCCTTATTTAAGAACACATTGTCCTTCTAAAAGCAACTCAGGTTTTGTTTCACCTCTATTAAACCTCAGTTTTGTCTTCATCTAATTAAGGGTCACTGATGATTTTCACTCAATTTGTCCCAGAGTCAAAGGGTTAAAGAGATGCAGATTCTGTTCTATAAATGCTAGCTTACTTGAAGAAAAAGCAAAAGGAAAACACTGTAGTTACTTGTCATATATCTCCTGAAAGATGTCTTTAAAGCGGCCATCATATTTCTTCAGAATAGTGTTTTTGGTGCTCAGATACAGAGGCCAACCCTTAGACAGAGCCATCTGGAAGGAACTGTGTGCAAAGTCTTCAATGGACTTATCTTGATTGTACATCCCCATGGCGACGCCACCACCCTCTGCCAACAGAGAAAACAGGAGGAAGGTAGAATCATGGGGCACAGATGCAACAAGGCTAGAGTCACCCACCACGACTGAAGGACCGAGTCTCGGCTCCCGTGTCTGAGCCCGATTTCCACAGTCCCAGCGGGTTTCCACCCTGCACAGCACTTGAATTCCCAAGGCACAAAACGGGGCAGAAGTCAGCTCTACATAAGGGTTCTCTAACTTGGTTTGGAAAGGGGCTAGACATGAGCAAAACACATGGTCTTTAGGATACTGAGAAATTCCTGCTGATATGAACCAGAAATGTACTAAAAATGGGTATAAACTTTTAAATTTGGCTTGTGGGCACTGTAACAATTTCTAATGTGTATTTAAGTGTGGACTCAGTCTCTGGTTACAGAGAAAGATTTGCATTTCTAATGCTGAATGACAGTCTAGTTTCCTGGAGGATATGAAGCTTGCCTACTGTAATTGGTGGAGGTAATTGTGTTATGTGTAATCACTGGTGTTCCACAGCTCTTCTCAGCTGAACTCTGTTATTACTGAAAGTCAGAACTGAAACCATGCCAATGCCTAAGGTTAGAGAAAAGTGCTCAGGCCTGTAGAACTAGATCCTATTGAAATGATATCACTTAGAAGCAAAGAAAATAAAAGGCAGGTGTTGGGGGTTTGTTTTTATGAGCTCTCAGCAACTTTTGGATGGGATTTGCCCTGAGGCACACTTGAAGCAGCTGGGGAAGAAAAAACAGAAAGCAAGTGTTTTACTTTCCCAAGATAAATAAGTGGGCAGAAGCACATTTCAGCCAATAAATAATGAAACCAATTCCAAATAAAAATGAGTGCAAAGGGCAAGATTACATGACAGGTGATTTGGGGCTACTAACACTGATTACACAATCTGTGCAGAACAGTCTTGTCAGCTGTGGCTCCGTTGTTTCAGAGAGGCGTGTACAGTCATTATTTACTTGTCACTGCCCATATTACTAAGTGCTTAACTCCTTTGTGCCTTTATCCTGGTCATGAGAGGGCACAAAAGCCGATTATTTTTTATGTTACATTTTGGTTTCTGCAGAAATCTTGTAGATTATAGTTTTAAGCAGTCACATAACTAACTTTAAAAAGTCAGTAATAATATTGACTAGATCCTATTAAAAGCAAACAGCTTGGGACAGTCTCACGCTTACCTTCAAAGTTATAGACCAGGTATGTTACCTTCTGGCTTCCATCACTTGGCGTATAGGTTATCTCTACCTTACCGGGCCCGGGAACAACAAAATCAGTTGCTCTATACTGTGGAGGGGGAAAATACATATCGAGATAAGAAAAACTCGATAAGAAAAACTCAATAAAAAAATTATAAGGAAAAAGAAGAATATAAAAGAATACAGAGCTGGAAGATACCTAGACAAATAAGGCAGGGTAGCTTGACCTTCTTAGAAATAAAAAGGAAAAGATTCAGAGAGTTCTTTTAGCTAGTGGTAGTTTATTAAAACCTGTAGATAGAAGAAGCCAGATCAGTTATTGCCCTTTACACGCTCACAGCAGTTCAGGATACTTCTTCAGAGAGGAGAATGCTACAGGAAGCTGAGTTAGATAGAAATGTTACAGGCAGTCAGACAAGGCTGGGCCCTCAAAGGAGCCAGTGCAGAAGACCGGATACTTTGCAACTGTGGGGGTAACAGACACCTCCACTGTAGACCAGACCTCAAGACAAAAGATAAAACAGATGCCCCCACATCCTAAAGATAAACATCAGGGATCAATATTCTAAATAGGTATCAATCTCCTTGGTCACCTCGAGTGAGCCAGGAAGAGCCACTAACCCAACCCCATACAGGAAGAGCCCCTGTTCTGTATTCGGGCCTGTTTGCATGTAACTTGCTTCCCCATTTGATCCCTGCTTAATTAATTTTACCTGAACAATTATACTCGAAATTTTATTGGCTGACCATAGTTTTGTCCCGCCTCACGCCCACCTTGTGATTTCCCATTTTCTCCCACCTTGGACCTGTCTCAGCTCACGGTTTTGCTCTATAAAAATCCTGCAAAAAGTCAGGGTCTTTGGCATCCCATTAAGGACCCCTTCTGGCTCTCTCTCAGACAGAAGCTTTCTTTCCCCCAGTAAATATGTCCTTCTCTTAAAAATAAATTAAATTAAAATAAAATAAAATAAAACCAGTAAATATTTATTAGGTGTCTAGCATAGACAGAACAATCCTCTAAGAACTGACTGGAAGAGGGCGGGAATAACATGAGGTACTTTCTTTTAGGAAGCTTACAACCTAATAAAGACTAATATAAACAGAAGAGTTTTCAAATGTCAAAATGGGGCCTAGGGGAGACAAAAAAAAAATGTATTTTATATATATATATATATGACAGAAAGAGTTGACCGTGGCCTAGAAGTGAGAGGTGGTAATAATTCTAATTGCAGTTTTGAAGGTAACCATTGAGAGTGCTAATGCTCGGGCCTTAGTACATTCCAGGTGTCCCAAGTGCTGATCTCATCGGATTGGTACACAATCTTACAAGGAAGGAACTGTGACATGGTGGAAAGAACACATTTAGGCTCAAAAGGTTTGGGATCTGGTCTGTATTTAGATTTTCAAGACTTCCCACAGTCTTGAAAATCTTCAGATTTTCAATCTTTCCACAGTCATCTCTGTTACTAACACCAGGCCCCTGTCCACATGAAACCATCATTCTGAAAGAAATTACAACAGGTTATGATGCCAATAAAAGGGCTGTTCAAAGACAGCCACAGGCTTTATGGGCCAGAGCTAGTGGAGAAATGTGCCTGGTGCCTTCCTGGCTTTCCCAGGTCTCTTAAACCCTCTTCAGTGACCTCGATTAACTCAATGCCTTGGAGTGAGGCACAGTGAGGGCCAGCTGCACCTATCAGTTTACCCTAAGACTAGAGACGGTTGGTAAAAAGGGGCAATCAGGTAACAAAAAAGAATAAACATCCACTCCCCGTAGAATGCTTTGGGCATAAAGTCCTTCGCCATATAGCAACTTGTTCTTGTTTCTCAAAAGGAGGAAACTGAGACACCAAGGGGCCATAAATGCTTCGTAGAGACACAACTGTGTGTATATGTAACAGTCAGTGGATCAACAGGATGCATGCAATTTTCAACCTGGACTCTAAAAACCAAAATGGCCATTTCTATCAGATGACTAAAGCCACAAAAAATGTAAAAACAAAAGAAAATGACAAGGCAAAAAAGAGAGATTGAACCAGTAAGGACTCGGGGTGGGTCCCAGGATTAGGGGATTTGTACTCTTGCTCTCTGTGGCCCCCTGGCCTTGGTCACTGGCATTTGTGAAGGACTGGCCAGGAGGAAGGGATCTTTGGTGGTTCTCAATTCCGTCTGTGCAGTTTAAACCTCATAGAATTCAGATTTTGGATGTGAGTTGGATAATACTCAAATACAGGAAGTAAAGCAGAGGAAAAAACAAAAAAGATGAAACAAAACAGAATCAAACCACTGAAACATTCCTAAGGGGATCCCACTGTGCGCTAGTGCTGAAAACCACTGGTCCTGCTGGATCGTATGAAATTACCAAGACAGAAATGGCAATATCATACAGTGTAAAGGATAAAGGAAGGAAAAACATGTTTGGGAAAAATCACATGCATTCAGATGGGTACTTATTGTAAGTTCATCCATATTTATCTTTATCTAAAGGTATGCAAATCTATAGTTATAAATACCTGCATTTCTGCATACAGTTATACACAGCTGCATTTCTGCATTTGCTTAAGAACAAAACACATACATTGGAACTTCTGGGCCACACATAAAAATTAGGGAGAATCAGATTAGGCCAAAATGACTTACTTGATCCCCATATGCATGACGGCCTATGATGATGGGTTTTAGCCACCCTGACACAAGGCGGGGAATATTTTTACAGATAATAGCTTCTCTGAAGACAGTGCCCCCCAGAATATTTCGGATGGTGCCATTGGGTGATTTCCACATTTGTTTCAACTTGAACTCCTCAACCCTCTTCTCATCAGGGGTGATGGTGGCACACTTGACGCCCACGTTGTACTTCTTGATAGCTTCAGCAGCATCCTTGGTGACTTGGTCGTGGGTGGCATCCCGATTCTCTATACCTAAGTCGTAGCTTGGGAGGGGAGAAAGGATCAATACAGCTCTTCAGCCACATCAATAGATTATGACTACGACGCATGACCGCATGACCACAGTAACGGCACGCAGGGTTTGCCATGTGCAGAGGGGAGGTCCCCGAACACACCCTGATCTGTCCCGTTTCAGCACGAAGGTGTACCCTAAATACAGAAAAGACTCAGACAGACTGGAGGGCTGTGGTCTCCCCGGGCTGTCGTGGGAAGCTGTCCATCAGGAAATTGGCAATTAGCAAACATTTGCCAACAAACTGCCTCCTGTTTTTCACCATGCAGAAGCAATAGCAGCGTGAGTAACCTTTGACCGGTTTCCTTCCAGGTACTTAGCATATGAATCAATGCTCACCACCACCTCCACTTTTCCCCTAGTGAACTCCTACTTAAGGAAATAGAAAGCTGATTTTTTTTTTTTAACTTTGGCATTAAAGTGGTGGTAGAGATACGACAATCAATGCCAAAAAAGCTCAAGACTCCTTTATTACTAATGCTGGCTGGTCATGAGGGGAACCTCCCCCTGGGTCTTAGGCAAGTCTGTTTGTTCTGGCAATGGCCTGCAGTGTATTAGGTAAGTAATGGAATCACCAATGGTCTTGCAAATGCTACAGAATTTTAGTTTAAGGCAGACCAATACTTATTTTGCTGGTCATGCAGTTTTATGAATGCTGGTTATCTGTCCATGGGGGGTAGAAAATGACTGTAAAGCTTTAAAGTGTCATAGCTGTTGAAAGTAGTAAAAACAAGACAATGTAATTTATTCTCTAAGTCTTTAAGGAAAGGTTTTTAGCTCTCAAAATTGCTGTCGTAAAGTCTCTGGGTATCTCGATGTATTTTTATTTATATTTATTTTAAAAACTTTTGTGGTACTGCTGAGGTATAATTTCCCTCTCTCTTTTAGTTTTTATATGACATGAAGGTCTCCCTAAGTTATTACATTGTCCAAGCTGGTTTCAAACTCTCACTCACTCCTCCTGCCTCAGCCTCCCAGAGTGCTGGTATTACAGGCATGATTCATCTCTAGCTTTGATTTTAGATAATTCAAATAAATCTAGCAAAGCCATATATTTACTGTATCTTCTGGCCTAAGAAGTGCTATATATCTATAAATGTCTAATCCCAACTCCATAAGAGGCATGGTTGGCAAATCTCATCCTCTAGAAGTCATTTTTTGGAAGAACCTACCAGCAAAGTGGTAGATTTTTTTCCTGTTTGCTTAATATTTCTGGGATAAAGGAAGGAATAAATGTTTTGAGACCACCAGGCATGATGGCCTATGCCTGGAATCCCAGCACTAGGGAGACTGAGGCAGGAAGATAGCTGTGAGTTCAAAACCAGCCTAGACTACACAGTGAGTTCAAGGTCAGTATGAACTGCATAGCAAGACCTTGTCTCAAAAAAACAAAACAAGGGCTGGGGATTTAGCTCAGTGGCTTAAGCGCTTACCTGGTAAGCGCAAGGTGAGTTCAATCTCTGGTACAAAAACAAACAAAAAAATGTTTTGAGATCACTGTTTGCAGTATGATCCAAAAAAATGGTGAATGGTTAAATTTTAAAACTGTGACAGTAAAAGTCACATTGCACTGATAAATATCCTCCCCCTCACTCTGAACACACCAATCCCATCATTCCTGCCACTTTCTGAAGCAGCTCTGGATGTCCTTTTTCAGGAGTGTCTGTGGGTGTCATGGCTTCCTCAACTTCCTGAAGTAACTCAAAGCATTTCTGTCTGGCTTTAACTTTGGGGAAAAGTCGGAAGTCACCCAGTGCACCAGCAAACGAGGCGAATGAGGATACACCTTAGAAGGCTGCCTTTCCGTTGGTGGCAGTCAGCAGTAGCATTCCCTGTGCCTTTATCAGACCTCACCAGCACAGGAAAGAGGATATCCAGAGCAACTTCCGAAAGCGGCAAACCGATGGGGTGCGTGGATTCGAGGCAAACGGGAGTATTTTGAGAGAATTAATGGTGATGTCTTTTACTGCAATACAACTCTTAATTTAAACAGTCAGCTCACATTTTTTTTTTTTTTTTTTGGTACTGGGGATTGAACCTTGCGCTTGCCAGGCAGGCGCTTAAGCCACTGAACTAAATCCCCAGCCCATCAGCTCACATTTTGACCACAGTTTAAATATAAAAAAACCAAACTAACCACTTTGCCCCTCTGTCCATAAGAACCCAGTGGTTGTAATAGTAATTTTGGAATACCTGAAATTCTTCTGAGCCTCCACAAGTTTCTTATTCTGTAACCACTGATTTTTCTTCCTAGGTATAAGGACTCTATTTCCAAAAGGTAGTCATTACACTGGGCCCTGAGGAATCCTCCAAGTTCATCCACTGTCATAAAAAGCTCTGAAATACGTGCATTCATGAAATGTTTCTTTAACCCACTTAGAAGCTAGTTTTAGAAACAGGGTCTCGCTATGTAGTTTAGGCTGGCCTTGAACTCACTACACAGACTTTCCTCAAACTTCCAGCAATCCTCCTGCCTTGTGCTCCTGAGTGCTGGGATTACAGGCATGCCCCACTGCACCTGG
This sequence comes from Dolichotis patagonum, assembly GCA_004027295.1. Lineage (NCBI taxonomy): Eukaryota > Metazoa > Chordata > Mammalia > Rodentia > Caviidae > Dolichotis > Dolichotis patagonum. The sequence goes on along the minus strand of PVJX010040266.1, from coordinate 7,429 downwards.
CTTGGAAGCTGTTTTTTTACCTTCCTTTCCTCTGCGTTTTGTCAACTCTAGCAGCACAGCCTTTACCCCGTTATTATGGTTGCAAAGTAGATGTTATCAGCAGCTTAATTTAAGAACAATTAAAAAGGATGCCTAATGGCACCACAAGAACTGCCCACACCCAAGCTAGTAACACATCTTTAGGATGCATTCTGAATAATTTTGAGTCAGGGCAAACAGGCTTACAGTTGCCAACAGTCTGTCAGAAATGTTACTCAGTATTACACCACACCAGCCTTCTGTCTGCTTCAAACGTACAAAGAGCAAGAGCATGCTCATGAAAAACACGGGGAACAGAATGAGAGAACTGCTCATCACATCTGCCTCCCAGCACGAAGGGATGCAGGTGACCTCAGGGATGACTGCTGGAAGCTGAAGGCCAGGTGGAGTCAAGCAAACGCCCCCGCTATGCTGCAATTGTAGGAAAAGGGCAAAAGGCAAGAGGAACTGTGATAAGGGAAAAACATCGCAGACTAATTAAACACAGAGGTAGAAAACCGAGCCCAAAGGGCAAAATTGTGCCCATTACATTTAGTTTGTTTCCCACATCCTCTGTATTCGTCTCTTCCACAAATAACACATGTGCTACTAATTTACTACAAATAAAACTTGCATGGGAAAGAGAGGGTTAGAAAGACCTGAAAATTACTTTGTTTGCTTCTTAATTCTTGACCTTTCAGTAACTATAAACCCAGACGTTTGTTAAAGTAGATGATTCAATCATGTATTTGGGCTAAAAAAAAGCTTTAGCTACAAAACATAGGTACATTTGTGTGAAAAAGGTGACAATACCTTGATATGACTTAGATTACGTTTTCTGAGTTTGCTAGTTGCGTGGAAGGCTTATTCATTTACCTGTGCAGATCCAGCTCCACGTAGGGAAAAATGAGTTTTTCTTTAATCAGTTCCCAAATGACGCGTGTCATCTCATCTCCTTGCATCTCTACCACCGAACCGCCTTGGATCTTTCTGGACATTTTTACTGACAATAAACCTGAAAAGGAAAAACGATATATGCCTTATCATTTATTTCATTCTAAAGTAAAAATGAAATGGAAACAATTTGGTGACTCTCAAAAGAAGAGTTCATAATAGTGCTCATAACAGTTACCAGCAGAGCCAGGCTCTTTCTCAGTGCGAAGGGCTGCACTGACCTGCCTCACACGTGCTTTCCAGTCGGCGGCCCATGAGACAACCCTGTTAAGATGAAAATCATCTCCCCACTTTAAGAGAAAAACAGCTTTGCCAAGGACACCTGTGGCTACGACATGGAGGGGTGGGGTGACCCTGTAACATGCCCTTGATAAAGCCATCTTTTCTACTACTGGTTTGTCTTAGGAAATAATATTTTTCTATAATATCACAGTATTTGAGATGTCTACCCTATTCCTTATTTTACTGGGCCTGCAAGATGAGCAGAATGAGGACATGTACCCAGCTATCCCCCTTCTGGCTACCTTCCTGAAAGAGTTAACAGCATCATAGCACAGTGATATATGCAGACCCATGTTTATAGCAGCACCATCTATAATAGTTAAATCTTGGAAACAGCCTAAATGCCTATCAACAGTGGAATAGAGAAAACTGTGGGGGTTTTTTATACAGTGGGGTACTACTCAGCCATAAAGAAGGATAAATCTGAGACATTCTAGGTAAATGCATGTGTCTGGAGACCGTACTCATTAATGAAATAAATTGGGCATACTTGTTTACATATGACATTGTTTCTCTGGTGTAAGAACCCAAAAGTATAAACAAGGACCAAAATGTAATGTATAATAGATATTTCAAAACAAGAAGAAAATATTCAAATGGAAAGGGGAACGAAGAAAGGAAGAGAAAGAAAGGGAAAAGGAAAAAAAGATAACAGAAGGAAAATCACAAACAAAGCTTTTGTAAGTAAGGAGGGGAAACAGGGTTGAAGGGAGAGGAAGGAAATGGGGATAAAGAATCAAGATATATCAAGTACAGGTACAAATTTCCTATGATGAGCATTATTATTATGTATATCTAAAGTATAAAACGTACCAATAAATATTAATTTAAAAAAGGAGGACATCTACCTGGTCCTTGGGCCCCCATATTCAGGAAACTTAGAAAGTAAAAGATTTAGAATTCCTGATGAAACTGCTTTCTTACAACACAAACATCAGAGATGTGACTCCAAAAGTAGATTCTCAGAGAAATCTGGATATAGAGGGAAGGGCGTGCCTCCATGCAGCAACTCCTACCAGGCTGTCCACCGGAGGCTTGGGAACATCGCACTGTTCCAGAACGAACAGTATCTGGCCCTTTCCACACTAAGGACACAACTACAGATTGCTTTTATCTCCTTCAGAAAATGACTTTAAACGTATTACTAGGTAAGAAACTCAGAAGAGAGATTTTTCTTGAAAAATTGAGTTACAGTAATTTAGTCCTTAAACAAAAAATATAATAATTAGCAGATAATAAACCTTCATTCCTCAAGACAAGCCAGGGTGTATTCCCAACCCTCAGGCCCATTTCCACTTCCCAAATTTGCAAATCTTGAATCCAGCTTACTAGTATGGGGGAGGTTCCCTAGACTGTAACTAGGGAACCTTCTGGAACTCAACTAGAATAAAAAATGAAAAAAAAAAAGTAGTGTAGATGTGTCAATTACTTCCTACCAGTACTTTTCGCAACAACTTTAGAATGCATCTTAAAGTCTAGGATTGTGCCACGCTTAACACCACCCTTATACCTTCATTTTTTTTTTTTTTTTTTTTGGTTTTGGTTTTTTGAGACAGGGTCTTGCTATATGGTTCAGGCTGGCCTTGAACTACTAGGTAGCCCAGGCTGGCCTCCAACTCGGAGTGATCCTCCTGGGATTAAAGGCAAGCATCTCGATGCCTGGCCTGTGCCTTGCTTTAATAAAGCAAAATCTTGAAACAAAACAAAAACATGAAGCTGCAGACTTATCTTGGTTTTGATATTACATTTTCATGGCCATGTATATTACACAATATTATGCAACGATATAATTTAGCTATTTTTTCTTGGTACCAAACAAATACATTAACAGATAATCAGACCCTGTTCTAAAATGTCAGAAATGAGTGTCAGTACTTCTTTCATTTTATTATTTCCTTCTCAGTGAAGCACAGAGACGCTCTACAGTAATCTTTCTACACTGTATGATGCATAAGGAAGACATTTCAGGTTGTCCTCAAGTTATCTGTCCACTTTTAAAAGTGAAGCTTCATTGCTACTACTATGTAGGACATTACTGCATTTTTTCTGGGCTTGATTTCCAAGGGGTACGGTTTAGATGCCACAAAATTCACTGCATCCTTGCGTCTCAGCGTTTCAGTCTTCTTCAGCCCCAACTTCAGAAAGAAGGAGCGACCCAACAGCACAGTCCATTTACCCAATGTGAAGGCACCGGAATTCCGATCTCTTGACATACTTGTGCTACTCCAGAAGTGGGTGTAGTTTAAGGAAAAATATGCCCTTTGCTCTACTTAATTATATCAAGCCCAACTTTTAACTTTTTTTTAAAAAAAGCTGAATTCAAGATAATATCTGGGAAAAAAAGTTCTGTTGAGCAGAAGTGTTGGTAATTTATTGTTGGACAAAAGCAACAAGGAATTTATTGTCGGACATAGTCCTGCTTCCCTTGCGGTGCTACATCAAAGAAAGTACGAAAGAGGAAATTGCTAATGCTCACCTTTACAAACGAATTGATTTCTGGTCAACCCCCAACTCCTTCCAATCTTGCAGACTCAACTAAACGCAGTGTATCTCCTAAATCAAAACAAAATCGGGAACAGAAAGTCATAATGTAGGAAGCAATCCTGTCTAAGGATTTAGCTGATTTTAATACCTGCCAGATCGCTCGGTTTATCAGGCTTAAACTGCAGTGTTGTGCTGTATCCAGAGGGGTAAAGGGCAGGTTTCAATCCGCAGGCAATTTCCGAAGAAAGGTCGACGTGGTGCAAACAGCTGTGGACGCCTCTGAGGGCGTGTCCCAGCGCGCCTCCTGCCAGTGCATCTAGAGGTTTGCGCGTCCTTGGGTGACGCTAGGAACCTGCAGTGTCCTCGCTACTGTTGTGCAACAGGGCTGCAACCCAAGCTGGCTCGGTTCCTCCTTCCCGATGTCCAGGCCAGCAGCTTCCCTCCGTGGGACCCGGACCTTCGGTCCAGGCGTGGGCAGCCGGCTGGGGACTCGAGCGGATCTCCGGGCGATCGCCGGTGACAGCAGCCTTCGGCCTCCCTTCTGCTCGCCGTGCTGACGACAGGTTCCTCCGACTCCCAGGGCACCCAAGAGCCAACACCCGACCCTTCCCGGCTCCCCTACCCGCTCGCCGCTCCCAGCCCAGGCCTCGTGCATACCGCCCCGCAGCCCTCCGCGGATCAGAACCCCCTCCTCCAGCAGCCAGGGGTCCGGAGACCCCCCAGCACCAGGCTTACCTCAGGGCGAGGCCTGCGGCCAGTACCGAGCAGCCGCGGTACGCACACGTTCTCTTACGCACGCACACGGGCAGTCCTTCCCGAGTCCCGCAACCTAGCTTCGAACACGGTGCGCCGCAAGCCAGGGGCCGGAGGGCAGAACCGCACCGCTCCCTTTCTGGGTTTTTGTCTCCTCCCGGGTTCCACCCCCTCAGCCCACCTCCCGGAGCCCCGCCCCTGCTGCGCCACCAATTGCCGAGCGCCGTCGCCTCCGTGGTGGGCGGGGACAGAATAAGGGCGGGACCGAAGGTGTAACGGGCGGAGCCCGCGGCGCTGCGTCGGGTGCATTCTAGGGCTGCTGAAGTTCCGCCCGGGCACAGCACAGGGGGAGCACGAGCGTCACCTGCAGGCGGGAGCGCGCGCTGGGCGCGGGGCCCCGGACTCTGAAATCCGTCCGGGGCGGAAAGCGCTTCCGAGCTGCCCCCTTCAGGCCCTAAACTGGAGCCTGCGGCGAAGCATGGCCTCTGCCCGAGAGCGCTTGGGTTTACCGGAGTGCAACTCTTGGACGCGCGCGAGCGGCCGTGCAGCTGCGAATGTTGTGTTGCCAGCTACCACCATTAAGTGGTCTTGTGGGCTTCTGTGTCTCTACTTCCAGTTACTGCCGTTTACTATAAATAAACTCCATTCATCATTGCATTAAAAAAAAATAAAGCAAACTGGGGGTGTGGTGGTATGGCGCGCATCTGTAATTCCAGTACTGTTGGAAGCAAGGCAGGAGGATCCAAGTTCCAGGGCAGGGAAGTAAGAGACTGAGCGAGATCTTGTGTCAAAAAGTAAAATAAAAAAAGACTGGGGATGTAGCTCACTGAGAAGCGCTGTGTTCAGTCTATCCTTATAAAAATAAAAATAGAGATTATTTTCTGGGTTCCAATAAAGCTAAGCTACAAAACTGATTAAACCTGGTTCCTCAGAAATTTATTCTTTTATTCCTTAATCTTGAAAAGAGCATTTTTATTCTTATGTGTAGTGTAATAATAGCCTGCTTCTATGCCCGATTCCAAATTTATTTTTCAAAATTATGTGTGGCGTTGGATTTTACCTTTAGAAGATGATTAAGGAGAGGGCTAGTCAAGTGCATTTTGCTCACTACAGGGTGTTGGCATTCTTCCCAAATAGAAAAGGAGGAGGAGGAAAGCGTCCACCGTGTTGGGTTGGGATGTGGATTGAAAAATATTAGCAGCTACTTCTTTATTTTTGCAGGAATGTGTATGTGCTTGTATTTTCGTCTCAGAGTCTAAGTTATCTAAGATTGTAAGTTTTATTCTATATCATGTCATTCTCATAGTTTATGATCCCTTGATTCCTACTAAAAGTAAGCATTTATATGTGTTCTTGATCTAGAAAGGATTTAGATGCATGGAATATAGCACCTGCAGTATTGGTGATATGTGAGGAAAATGAGGTTAAAAAGAAAATCAGTACCTAAACAGGGACAGGGTATTATAAAGAAGATCTTCCATCAAATCAAACATTTGCAAGAGATGGGCTACATATTTGGTATCACAAACCTGGCTGTGATCCCCATCTTCCTGTATGAGGGGTATGGCAAAAGGATGAAACAAGGAACAGAGACAAATTTAGTAATGCAGAGGGGCTGGGAGGTCAGTGCCTCAGGATGGGCAGAGACAATGATACTCCACTTAGTGGATATTCACAGGAATCAGAGTGGTTATCAGAGGACCTGGAGATTGGTGGCGATCTTATGCTAATTGGTGAGGACAGTGGGGAAGTTAAGAAAGAGTTTGTCCTTTCCCCAAGGTGAAACTCTGTTTTTATTATCTCTGAGTTCTCAAGGAATCAGGATGACTTTAGCTGGTGCAGCCTTGCCCTGGGGCGTCACAGTGTCATGGAACCATTGAGACTTCAACCGTGATGGTGAAACTGTTTTTATTATCTCTTGAGTTCTCAAGGAATCAGGATGACTTTAGATGGTGCAGCCTTGCCCTGGGGTGTCACAGTGTCAAACTCTGTTTTTATTATCTCTGAGTTCTCAAGGAATCAGGATGACTTTAGCTGGTGCAGCCTTGCCCTGGGGCATCACAGTGTCATGGAACCATTGAGACTTCAACCGTGATGGGAGGCACATGAAATTTTGTTCCTGCAAACCATAGCTGGCCCGCATAGCAAAGCACTAGGCCTGGGACAAACCCTAATCACAATTTAATTCTGCAATGGTTTTTCCCCAACAAATATATAGAATGGGCCTTGTCAATTTAGTTCTAAACCAATTTGTATGAAAGATGGCACTTATAAGGAGGAGGATATTCACATCTAAAACAGTATTTTTAGCAAGTGATGTATGAACTGTTTTTTAATTGAAAAAACAATTTTTTTGGTCCATTCCCTGGGATTGACTTTCTTAAAATACTACTAAAAATACACATTTTGTGGCCCTGAAACAAGACCAGCAGATCGCTGTAGCTGCTGGTTTCAAACAGGAGCCTAAAGAGAATTCTTTCTGTGGTCTGTTGGCCATTTCAGAACTTTGGAAATGGAATGGACAATTCATCAGAAAGAAATAGGTGAGTGTGGCAGACAGCGGCCCAAAGAAGAGAGACCTGGTGCCTCAGGACCTGCACCATGCGATTGACTCGGGTTCTGGGAGAACAAGGAGCTCCTCCCCTCTCTGGGAGACAGCTGTGGGTGTGGCAGATCTTTGGCAGCCGGAAGGAAAGAGACCCTGGCCTGTCCGGACCTGCACCCTGCGGTGCCGGAGACAACAAGGAACTCCTCCCCTCTCTGGGGGGTGGCTGGAAGCCTGCTGGCCCACCGGCTGAGAATCAAACATCTCATGTTATTCTGTCCCCTGTCCTGTGTCCCCCCCCCCTTAGCAAGTGGGAGCCAGTGAACTATACATCTTGTGAAAAGATTGGCTATGTTATTTAGTATGAGCTCCCCATATACAAAGATAAGGACA
>PVJX010040265.1:0-15306 GCA_004027295.1 Dolichotis patagonum | reverse complement strand
GTTTGGCTTAACACAATCATATCAGATCATCAATCCATTGTGCCTCTCTGTGCATCAAAACATCATCCAAAATCTAGAACAGTTTGTCAAAGAGCCTGTGAAAAGTCTTTTTAGAGAGTAATTTATCAGGTGTTCTCAAGTTGTGGTAACTGCTCCAGCTTTTTAACAGGTGAACAAGAATATCCTTTCCCTTGATTGTCTGTGAGTGCCAGTTGATTATTGAGGTTCTGTAAACAACCTAAACTAGCCATGCACTTGGTATTAGAACAGTCTCTTTGTACTCTGTTTTAGACTATAGAATGGGAAAACTAATTAGTAGGGCTGGCAGAGTTGGCGACCTGGAAACTTTACCCTTTGGCAAAATTATGTTCCTTTCATTTTCTGTCTCTGTACAGTATAACACTCCTTACAGTCCTGCTAATCTAGGTTGTGCCTACTCTGAATAGTGAAAGGATAGTGTCTATTTGTGTGGGAGTGAATGTTTTTGGAAATAGGGGAAATTAGGTGGGATAAGCAGGTCCAGCAAAGGTAGGTTAGCAAGTCAAGCGCTAGAGTTGCCAGCAGGGCTTATCTGAATGTCATTCAGATAAGATGGTGGTGCCTCAGGTCTCCCTTTTATATAACAAATGTTCTTTTAGGAAACATAAGATAGACTAACAAAAGGACAAATGTCCAAACTTCCTGTGGGACGTTTTTCTAGAGTCTCCTAGAGTTATGTAACATAAAACTGACCAAATACCATAGTTTAAATGCAAAAGGATGCCAAATTGCATGGAAAATACTTTTGAGTCACTTAATTGGGATCAATGTATGACTTAATTTTAGCTATTGTTACTAGGGGACACGTTCATCTCTAAACACGAAAGTAACAAATAATGAAATTATTTTATATTAAAGTTGGAGATCCCAGCTGCACAACTTATTGTGTGACTATGAGAAAATTACTTTGTCTCTTGAGCTGTGTTTTCCTCATCTGCATAAAATGCCAGTAATAACATGTATCTTATTGATTCAGTTGTGAGGATTAGACACGGTAATAAAGTACTTAGCACAGTGTTTGGCATACAGCAGTTACCCAATAAAGGTAGTTTTACTATTAAACTAGAATTACCATAGTACTTAAAGCTATGGCATTGATTCTCTATTTGCCCTTGTATTGTTTTATTCATTTAAAGTAGTAACACACCAATGAGGAAATACCCTACATACTATTTTTAAAATCCTCCCTGAGCCAAAATCTTCTTTCTAAAGTGTATATATTCAGATTTCAGATCCCACCTAGTAAATTCTTAGGATAACTGTGTTTTCTGTGAATGATTTTGGTCCTTAAAAAAAGACCAAACATGATAGCTTGAGAGAGAGAGATTGATTGATGATTGATTTTAGCACAAGACTATGTGCTTTTAACTTGTATTGGTTATCTATTATAGTATAACAAGAACTCCCAAGTTTGGTGACCTGAAATAACAATCATTTATTGTTTCTGATGAGTCTGTGCCTCTGACTCATATAGGCATGTAGGATCAGTGTCTTTCTCCTCTGTGTGATGTTGGCTGAGGCAGAGATGTCAAAGATGAGTCCTTCAGTCATACCCTGGCCACACAATGAAAGGGTTTAAACAGCTGTAAGGCGGTTGGCCCCTGCCCTGCGGAGGCTGCTGGTGAACTGACAGCCTCTGTTGTTGCTGTCAGTAGCTCTAAGCATCTCCTCACATAGTCTCTTGGCCTTTCCCTTTCCATGTGGCCTGTCGAGCAGGTATCCACAACAAGGCAACTCGAGAGAGAAACTCCAGCACAGGTACAGGGGGATTGTCATGGCTGTTTGTGGAGACTCCTTACTAAGCTTTCTAACAATGTGTTTATTATTCATCTGCCATGTAGTCATATAAACCCCACTTTGGTTTGTGTTGTTGTTTGTTTTATTTGAGATAGGATGTTGCTATATTGCCCAGGCTAGCCTCAAATCTTATAGATGGTCTCAAATCTTCTTCCTGCTTCAGTCTCCAAGTAGCTGGGAGACTGTACACTAACACACCTACCTAAATCCAATTTTGGAATAAACCTCTCTCAAAAGAATCAACAGTCTGCCCAATATTATATAAAGATATTCTTAAGTAAGTTCTGATTCAATTCAGATACCTTCTCACATAGTCTTTCTAAATTGAAACATTTAGATTCCAAACCATCTTGAGAATTAAATTTGAAGTAAATTCTGAGATAAAATTATAGACCCAGGTGGACGAACAAGTTACTTTTCCAGTTAAACAAATATGTACATTGACCTGAAAAATGGTGTGGGGTTCTTTTCCTTTTCTTTATTCTACCTGCATGTGAGTGGGCAGATTATACTAAGATGGAGGGGATGCATTTGCCAACTTTCCTATCATTGAGACACAGCATGCAATATAGTATCCGTTTTAAAGGAGGCCAGCTTCATTTCTGTTTAGTTTCAGTGGGTTCAGTCCATGGTGGCCTGACTCCAAGGCAGAAACCACATGGTGGAAGGGTCTGGCAGAGGAAGGCTGTTCACATTGTGACCAGGAAAAAGGGAGAGGAAGGAACTGGGGACAGAACACAACCTTCTAGGTCATGCCCCCAGGGACCAGCCTCTTCTACTATGAGCTCATCAGTGAGCTAACCCACTGATCAGTTTAGTGCCAGTGCAGTCAATGCCTTTCTAAAAGCCCTGCTGCGAACAGGAGACTTTCTGGAGAAATTTTAGATCTAAAACATAACAGGGGTTACATGCAGAAGTGGCTACAAGGGCTGGGGATTTATCTCAGGGGCATAAGCACCTGCCTAGCAAGCACAAGGTTATGAGTTCAATTCCTGGTACAAAAAAAAAAAAAAAAAAAAAAAAAAGCAGAAATGACTACAGTATTTTGCAGCATTTTGTCATGGGACTTTTCCTGTGAAAGGGGATCATTTGGGATATTTTTGTGCCCTTAAGCATCCACCATATAGAAAGTTGGCTGGCTCCTGGGAATTCTGTCAAGGCTAAGAGCTGGAGTGAATCCGCTCTGACCTCATAGGACCAGATGTCAGCAGGTACAAATGACATAATGAATTTGTCACCCATGAGCCTGTGCTGACATGGAGAGTTTCTCTCTACACTGTAGGTTTAGGCATCAATTAGACTACAAGCGCTTATGGGAAGTCCTTGATTTATAAGAAACATTGCTTTAAATACTATACTAGTTATATTTTGAATGGACCAGAATATTTATTCTAATGTGTCTGCTGTTTTCTAATTGCCTCTTTTAAAGCTTTCTGAAAATAAGTCTTTTGATTATACCTCATAACTAGATTCCTTGAACAATGATTCTCTATTAATTAAAGGTGAGTCTTTCCACTCCACTTTTATTTTATTTCTTTTTATTTTATTTTATTTTATTTTATTTTAAGGTTAAGGTCTTACTATATAGTTCAGCGGGGCCTTGAACTCACTTTGTAGCCCAGGCTGCCTTTGAATTCATGACAATCCTTCTGCCTTAGCCTCCCAAGTGCTGGGATATAGGCGTATGCCACCACGCCAGCCTCCCACTACACTTTTATTTCCATTAATTTCTGCATGATTTTGCCCACTTCAAAATTTTTAAATGGAAAGAGGTCCATTGAAAAAAATCACACAACTTTATTTAAAATACTTTGTAATACAATAGGTCTTATAACTTAAAGGAAACAAAACAACCATATTGTACTTCAATACTCCTCTTTCCTTCCCTCCTTTTTTCTCTTGTATATTTCTTAAGAGCCTTTTATGTGAATTCATTGTGTGAGAAACTATTGGGGCATTCAGATGAAGGGTACAGGTTATCTAGTTCCTGTCCTCCAGGGAGTTAGTGTGTTCTAAGGGAAATCCGGAGATTTCTGGAGGGCTAGAACAAGTTAGAGTGAAGGGTGCAATACAGCAACCCAAAGTTAGATCAGTTTTGCATGCCTGTATCTGGTAACCTGAGCAACTATTTTGAAGATAACCATATGCATTATAATAATCATTGTTAAATTCATATCACCTTGGTTTGAAATCCTGTATCGCTATTGTTTTGCTTTTGTTTCTTTTTGTTTGCTTTTTGATTTTTGCTCTTTTCTGCAAAATAACATAACTAAAAAAGAAAGAAAAAAAATTTAGAAGTTATTGTGGCAAGTATATCTTGGGCTACACTAAACATGTGGGAAAAAGTGGAGTTCTCTAGTAGAATCTTAGTAATAGACCCACCAAGTGTACCTCATCATATTCCCTCAGTCCCAAGCAAGTGGACCCCTGGTTTGGCCTGTGAGGTCCCCTCCCCATTCTTTACACATTCTCTGAAAATTATTTCAATACTTCACAAACATAATTAGATATAATTTGGTATTCTTATTCTGCCATTTTCCCTCTTTTTACAAAAAAAGTGACTTATTTTAAAGTTGTGAGTCAGAGTTGCTGTGAGAATAAAGAGCTAATGAACAATAAAAACACTACTTCTTAGATTATAAGGTGCTACAGAAACATGAGGCACTGTTGACACGATCATTTCCCTGGCAAAGTGGAAGAGAAAGGAGTCTGACAGCCCTGCAGGAGCCTGCAGTGATCTGAGTGTGGGGGTGGGGAGCACCAGTGTCCCTGCCTTTCTAGGAGTTTTGGGGTTTGTAGTCCTTCTGAGATGAGCCTTGTGTGTTCCCCATGCCTACTTTAGTCAATGAAATCTTTGATCAGTGTTATCATAGCAACAAATGGGAATAATTAAGACTTTCTTTAGTGGCTGATACAAACCCTGAGTTTTTATAGTGTAAAATCCCCAATTTGCTTGAAAGCCATGGAGTTTATACTGTGTCTTGGGCTAGATCTAATTTATAGTCTACTTCAAAGAAAGACTTGTGTCTGACAGTCCTTGTGCACATTGCGTTTGAAAACTAGGAACAGGAATGTATAAGTGGTGGCAGAAGTAAGGATATTATTTACTACTGTGTAATAAATTCAGTGGTTTAAAACAACAGATATGTGCCATCTTAAGTTTGAGCAGGTCAGGAATTTAGGAGAAGCTGAGCTGATTGGTTGTTTCTCAGACTCTCACTTAGCATGCCATGAAGCCATCATCCAAGGCTGTAGTCATCTGAAGGTTCGTCTAGGGCTGGAGGATCCACTTCCAAGTTCCCTCATGTGGCTGATCAGTGGCTGTTTTCAGGAGGCATAGTTCCTTGCCATGTAGTCCTTTCCACAGGATGACATGGAAGCTGACTTCCTTCAGAGTGAGGGATGCTAATGGGTAGGTAGGTAGGTAGGTAGGTAGATAGATGTAGGGGAGAAAGGGGAAAAGGGAGGGAGAAGAGGCATACAGTGGTACTCCTCAGTTTTGGACATAGCACTTCTGTACAAGGGAGAACTATAAAGAGTGTAACCACCAAGAGTTGAGGATTACGAAGGACACCACTATAGCCGTAATAGTAGTCAAGAAAATAAACTTAAGAATTACTAAGATTCAAAGTACGACATCATGAGTTCGATCCCTGGTATCAAAAAAAAAAAAAAAAAAGAATTATTAAGATTCAGACTTGTATATGTAAGACTGTGGGCAAGTTTTCCCTACCTTTGAATTTATCCAGACATGGGTAAACTTGAGCTTTTGTTGCATTATATTTATCTTACAAGGTTTAGGAGAGCTTATTCCTCTTTAATGAAACTTGTACACATGCAAAACAAAGACACTGTACCAAACAAGCTTGCAGGAGTTTATAATCTAAAGTAAGGATCAGCAAACATTTTCTGCAAAGGGTAAGGTAAATATTTTAGACATTACCAATTACACAACCTGCATTGGAACTGCTCAGCTCTGCCATTATAGTACTAAAGCAGCCATAGACACTTCTGCATTACAGTTAGTGGATGGATATCCTAATAAATTCTACAAAAACAGAGAATATGCCACAGCTGGCCTGCAGGCCATTTTCCAGCCCCTGTTCTAAAAGAAAACTGTAGAATACAAAATCAGGAGATTTTATTTGGGAGTATGTGAAAGAGGAGATTTACTTGTAAATCTCTGCCAGTTTTGTTTTATAGATTTATTAATTTGTTCTATAAAATAGGTATATGTAATAACAAAGGAGCAGGGGCTGGGGATTTAGCTCAGTGGCATAAGCACCTGCCTGGCAAGTGCGAGGTCATGAGTTCGATCCCCAGTAGAGGAAAAAAAAAAAAAAGGAGCAATAGGAAGAATGAAAAATTAAGAGTACTGAAATATGAAACAGTGAATGGAATCAGAATACTGTTTATGTCTTGCATTCTTTTTGTAAGTAAAATAAATGATTTGGAAATTACGCATAGTCAGAAGCAAAACAAAGTAATTTACCTGTTAGTGTCTGTGCTTTTCTGTTTCCTGCCTCAATCTAGCTGTCACCACTGCAAAATAACTTTCAGTGATTGCTTTTTTAAAAAAAGACTTCAAAACAATATAATAGGAAACCATGATTACCATAATATATCCCATTATATTCAAAATAGCTGCCCTTACCATCTGACAGAGTAAAATCTAACAAAACAAGATAGAACAAAGCCAAACCTAACAAAATTGTGAAAACAATGTAAGAGTTCAAGACAAGATAGTAAGAAATTAACAGTAGTTTTCACCTTTCCGTCCCAAGTGTTTCCTCCTCTGTCACTCTTATCATAATTATTTTGCTTTCGGATCCCACTAACTCCTTCTGTTTTTTATGCTAGGTTCACATGTATGAGTCCAAACTGTTTCACCCATGAACATGATCTCCAGTTGGGTCTATTTCCCTACAAGAGCCTTGAGATTATTCTACTTTATAGCTAGATAGCTTTCCATTGCATGGAAATACTGTATCTTTTTTACCCATTCTGTGATTGATGGGCAAGTTTCTCTTGCTTTTTTTCTGGCCTCCTGTCACATGGAGCAACTGCTTTCTCTCCTTTGATTTTCAATCTATGAATTTCCTTTCCAGTTAATGTGTTTCTTGTATACAGTATATCGATGGATCTTGTTTCTTGATCTTCTCCCTGTGTTTCTTTTTATTGCTGACCGGAGGCCATCTACATTAATGTTTACAGCCAGCATACATTGGTTCATCTCTGCCATGCTATCCTCCTTGTGTTGGTCCTCCAGTTTTCCCCTTCATTCAATTGCCTGTCTTGTTTGGTTATCCTCCTCTGCTGCTGTTCCTGGAACTATCATCATCTTTATTGCTCTCTAGAGTATCCTTTAGTACTCTCTGTAGGGTCGGTTTGGTAGTGATGAATTCCTACAGTTATTTATCATGAAAGTATCTTTCTTTTCCATTAATTTTGAAAGATAGTTTTTCAGGGTATATCAATCTGGGTTAGAAGTTGTTTTCTTAGAGAATTTGCAACACTTCAAACTTCTTGGCTTAATGGTTTGTGTTGATAAGTCTGCTATGATTCTAATAGTTTTTCCTTTATAGGTGATCTGTTTCTTTTTTCTAACAGCTTTTAATATTCTGTTCTTGTGTTGAATTTCTGGGATCTTGATTATTATATGTCTGGGTCTAAATTTACTTTGGTTGTGGCTAGTTGGAGTTCTATATGCCTCATTTATCTGCATGCCAGATCTGTTTCCCATGTTTGGGAAGTTTTCTCCTATTACTTCTGTAAATGGCCTTTTAATTTCTTTTGTGTTGACCCCTGCTTCTTCACCAACACCTCTCTTTCTTAAATTATGCTTCTTTGCATCATCTTGCAGCCGCTGATTTGTTGTTTCCTGATTCCTTGTTATTTTTCAGAGATCTTTCCTTTCAAGATCACTAGCTGCAATCCTATCTTCAAGATTTGAAAATCTAAAGTCTCTTTCAAGCAGTTTTGGCAGCCTGTGATTGACTTTTTAATTTCGTGGATCTCTCTTTGAATCTGTTTTATGCATTGTAATTCCTTTCCATATTGTTCATTCAAGGTTTCCATTATTTTCCTATGCTCCTCTTTCTTAAAATCTATGTCTACTTTAGACATGCTGAGCAATTCTTTCAGTATGTTTGTGATTTCTTCTTTTACCTGAGACACTATTTCTGATTTGACTGCTTTAACAATCTCGTGAAGTTGTTTCTTTACTTCAGTTGCTATCCTCTCAGAGATTTCAGGTGTGTGACTTACATTTTCTTCCATGACTGTATCTCCCAGGCTTATTCTATGTGGGCTAGAGATCTGAGATTGCCTTTTGCTTCTTTGTCTTGACATTCTCCTGGGTTCCTCCTAATAAGCTGGTTGTGGGACCCCAGGCACTTCCCATGTTGGCTGCCCCTCCACAATGTAGGAGAACGTGACAGGCACCTGGGTTCCTTTAACCCCAGATTCCAAGGAGGTAGCACGGTGTTCAGTGGTCTTCTCCAGACCTGTGCAGCTACACTGGGGCTTCCCTGGCGATCAGGAGTGCATGGAGGTGGGGCTTCTTCTCTCAGCCTGTGTGTCTACACTGGGATGTCCATGATGGTGGCAGACACACAAGGGTGTGTTTGTCTGATTCTGCTGGTGGGTGATGGCTTGCCCGGAGGAACCAAGGGCCTCCAGTGGTGGCCTACAGATGCACGGGGCTTACCTGGCTGTGTGTCCCTGCTTCTGTTGGCTGCCTGTAGGAGAGCTCCCTCTGCCACCATTTGGCTCACTGATGGCTGTTGGAGTGCACACAGGGGCAGGGCTGGCCCTCAGCCTCCTAGCTGGTTACCTGTGGGGATCTACAATGGTGGCTGCCAGAGTGTGCACAGTGGGGCAGGGCCAGAGCCCCCATCATGGCCATTAGAGTATGCACAGGGGCGGGGCTGGCCACTGTGGGCTGAGCTGGGTACTGGTGCGGAACCTTGGAATGGCTGTTGGAATGCACACAGGGGCAGGGCTCAGTCCAAGCAATTTCCACCGGGCTGCTCGCAGCTAAGAGCTGCTGGAGGGAGCCGGCTGCAGTTCTGGTTCTGGGCTTATCCAGCTCAACTCCAAAATGGCTCCCAGCCAATCTCTCTCGCGGGAGAACTGAGTCCTCTGCACTCACCACCAGCCAGTGCAGTCCTCTGTGTCTGCTGCTCCTCTCCACTGCAGGTCTCTTTGCAGAGGCCTCTGGGCTCGCCAGTCACCACCGTCACCATGACCGTGTGTCCCCAGGTTCCAACAGCTCCTCTCACATAGTAGGTCTGGCCCCAGGTGAAGGCGCCGCCGGCTACCGCCTTCTTCTTCATTTAAGTTTTTCCTTTTTTTTTGTTCTCTCTGTGGGCTTCACTTCTCACTTTAGTTTCTTCCAGGGTTGAGGGGACCCACTTCCTTCCTTCTTGTCTTCTCCATGATGCTGTATTCCAGCATCTGGGCTGTTTCTCTCAGAGAGGCTGTTTACTCTGCTGCTTACTGCTCCACCATCTTCCTGGAAGTCCCCAGTGATTGCTTTTTAATTCTCCGACAAACATCAAAACAGATGCTGACTGCCTTAAATAGGGCATAGTTCCCTGTAAGTCTTGCTTTACTTGGAAATTTTAAAAACAAATAGTATTTTTAAAAACATCCAAGAAAGTAATTCGTGAGTCTCCTGAGACAATGGACAATTACCTGAATTATTTCAAGATCTAAGTTGAGAATTTTTGGCCTAAGAGCTGGGAAAAAAGAAATTGAGACTGATATGTAAAATCTGTCTATTAATATTTTATTAGATTATGTGAAAAGTTCTATTCTATCATCTGGGTTTTACCTTCTGTTACTGCCAAAAAAAATTCTTATTTAAACTTGCTTGAGGAACCTGTTAATTTTAAAACTTTTTTATTGGATAGTTTTATTATTATAACAGAAAAGATGCTAATATTGGAAAATACAGAGGAAAATATAAATCCCTCATGATCCAACTAGCCAGAGAAGACAGCTGTTAAGATTTTAGTGTATTTCTTTTCAATATATTCTTAAAAATGTGACAAAGTTGACATACAATTTCTTATTCTGCTTTTCTGCTTATATCAGAAGCTTTACATCTGTGACTTAAATGGCATTCCATAATGTGGATATGCAGTAATTTAATCATTACTTGACTAAGTTGAGTCGTTTGCAGATTTTCCTATCAGAAATAACATGGCCATAAACATCATTGTAATTATCTGGTGATGTTCTTTTATTTTGTTAGAATCATTACTAGAAATAGAATTACAGGGCATAGGTATATTAACATTTTTAAAGTTTGTTGGTAAATGCTAATAAAGGACTTACTGAAAAGCTGTAGAAATTAGTGTAACCCTTGGGTATATGTAAAAGGATTGAACATAATCCATTTTAAAATTGTATCCTTTCTAGAAAGCATGAGCCCCAAAGTTTGATCCCCATCACTGGAAATATATATATTTATTTACTGTTTTGTTATGTAAAACATTTGCATATTTTGAATACTCATGATGATTTTGGCTCTATTTCTTCCTTTGAAAAATATCCATTTCCCCCGCCATTTTATTGAGTTTAGTAATATTGTGTATCCTTGTGTATTTGTATGGTCTCCTTGTCTAGTACAGCTTTCAACTAGATATCAGTTATGTTATTAAAATATTTTCTTGGCTTGTTATTGTGTTTATTTTTCAAATATATGGAGAAAGCGTGAATTGATGCACATGGAGAAAGTAAAGAGAGAAACTCTAATGGAGGAGGAGGTGGCCAGTGGTGCTTTTTCCCTAAGATGGGATTCATTGCACAAGAGGAGTAGTTCAAACCTGCGAACCCAGGATGACAATGATGGCTGGTGACCCCAGAGGCCTCCACAGAGAGATGCAGTCATGGAGGAGAGCAGCAGGCATGAGAGACTGTGCTGGCTGGGGCTGTTGGTCCTGGTATTCCATGACTAAAGTTGACTAAGGGTCACAGAAAGTACCATGACACAGTACCAAAGGACCAGGGACTGGGCCAAACAAGCAACAACTTCTCATCTCCATCAAACTGAAGAGGTAAGATCTTCCAACAGACTCAAACCCAAAAATCAGCTACCCCTAGAAGATACCTCAGAGAAGTAGCCGTCATCTAGGGATCTTAAATACTAGCAATAAAAGAACCCACCACAGGCAATTTACAAACATTGTCCCAATTTACAAACATTTAACTCCCAGGAGTTAAACTAAAAAAAAGAAAAAAAGACACCTAAACAAAATGCAATCCCAGACATCAAATTCACCAAAAAAAGGGGCAGTGAGGTAGGTCAGTGAAAAAGCCTCCCACCTGGCTTCCCTGAAGTGATAACAACAAAGCAATTGAATGAGGTTTTGGAAAAAATGAAATCAGAAATCTCTTACATAAAGGCCATCTTAGTGACACTAGAGCAGATACAGACAAAGAAATAGGTGAGCTTAAGAAAATTATAGAAGCTCAACATGCAAAAGAAATGGATCTATAAAGCAGATTCAAGCTGATGTCCAGGAGAATAAAAATTTCATTGAAAGTATTTGAAGTGGATTAGGCCAATGTGAGGACAGAATCTCAAATATGGATGTGGCTTGCAGTTAGCAATCAGGAAAAGAAAGATTTCTCAAAAATAGCCAGGGACAATGAGAAATCAATCCAGTAACCACTAGATGAGACAAAGAATAATAACTTAAGATTGATTGGCGTCTATGAAAAAGCAGGAGATACCACAAATGAAATTTAAAAAATGTTCACAGACATCATCACAGAAAACTTTCCTGGTAGAGAAAAAGAATTTGATGTACAGATAAACAAGGCATATAGAACTCCAGTTAACCATGAACAAAAAAATTTTTACAACCAGGCATATCATAGTCAAGACTCCAGAAGTTCAACACAAGTATAGAATCTTAAAAGTTGTTAGGGAAGAGAAATCAGGAAAGCCCATCAGAATCACAGCTGAATTCTCAGCACACAAACTCTCAAGTCAAGAAGAGCTTGTAGTGAAGTAATCCAAACTCTAAAGGAAAACAACTTTCAACCCAAATTGATATACCCTGAAAAACTAAGTCTTTAAAAACTAATGGAGAAATAAGACATTTTCATGGCAAAGAACATTTGAGGAAATTTATCACCACCAAACTAGCACTCCATAATGTTCTGAAGGACATTCTAGAAGGAGATAGTAAGGACTACAACTCCATGAACCCCAACAGAAGGAATCGGGAAAGGCAAACAAGAGGAGAAAAAAGGCAGGGGAAATGAACAACAGGAACATAACATAACAAAAGTCAGTACATATCAGTTATAACCATCAATGTTAGTGGTCTCAATTCATCAATCAAGACAGAATGGCTCAAGAAGGAAGATCTAATAATATGATGCATTCAAGAAACACATTTAATTCAAAAAAGAAATTCATAGAATGAAAATCAAAGGATGGAAAACAGTAGTCCATGCAACAGGAACCCAGAAAAAAGTAGGAGTAGCTATTATATTTGCAGACAAAGTGAATTTTAAGCCAAGACTGATTAAGAGATAAAGAAGGTCACTACATCCTCATAAAGAGAACAATCCAAGAGGAAGTGATAACAATCATAAATATATATGCAACAAATACCACTCCACTCAACTATATAAAATGAATACAGACATGAAAAATCAAACAAGCCCTAACACGATTGTATTGGGAGATGTAAGTACCCCACTGTCACAAAAAGACAGATCAACTAGACAAAAAATTAATCATGAAATATTAGAACTGAACCAAACTTTTGAACAAAATGGCCTTAGTAGATGTATATATAGTGTTCTACCCCACAACATCAGAATACATGTTCTTAGCTGCACATGGAACATTCTCCAAAATAGACCACATACTGGTTCATAGAACATGCTTAAGTAAATGCAAAGGAACTGAAATTATCCCATGTATAATATCAAACCACAGTGTAATGAAATTGGAAATCCATTACAAAAGAAACCACAAGAATTTCATAAACACATGGAAATTAAATAGCACCCTACTGAACACCTAATGGTTCACAAATGAAATTAAAGAAGAAATTAGATAGTTTTTACAGTTCAGTGATAACAACAATACAACATATCAGAACTTGTGGGACACAATGAAAGCAGGAAATTTTATAGCAGTAAATACCCATGTCAGGAAAACAGAGCAAGTGCATATAAATAACTTAATGTTGAACCTCAGACTTCTAGAAAAAGAAGAACAGGCTAGGCCCAAAGCTCGTACAAGGGAGGAAATTATAAAGATCAGAGCAGAAACACACTGGAGACTAAAAAAACATTACAAAGAATCAATGAATCAATGAGTTGGTTCTTTGAAAGATTAAATAAAATTGACAAATACCTAACCAACCTTATCCAAGAAAGAAAGACTCACATACATGAAATTAGTAATAAAATGGGTGAAATCACAACAGACCCTGCAGAAATTCAGAAGATTGTATTCTAATAAGATGGAAAATACAGAAGAAATGGACAGATTCCTAAATACATATGGATTACCAAAGTTGAATCAAGAAGCTATAAAAGGACTGGGGATTTAGCTCAGCAGTATAAGAACCTGCCTGGCAAGCACCAGGTTGTGAGTTTGATCCCTGGTGCCAAAAAAAAAAAAAAAAAAGCCTATCATCAAGAAGATATAAAGATCCTAAATAAACCAGCATTGATCAATGAAATTGAAGATGTAATTAAAAATTTATCAACAGAGAAAAGCCCAACCCCTGAAAGATTCTCTACTGAATTCTACAAGAAATTTAGAGAAGACCTAACACCACTACTTCTTAAACTGAATAAAATTGAAAGGGAAGCAGTACTCCCAAATTTATTCCTGGAAGCAAGCATTACCCTGATATCAAAAGCAGAGAAGGACCTAACTGAGAAAGAGAATTACAGGCCAGTTTCCTTAATGAATGTAGATGCAAAAATCCCCAGTAAGATACTGGCAAACAGAGTGCAGCAGATCATGAGGAAGATTGTACACCATGATCAAGTGGGACTCATCCCAGGGATGCAGGGATGATCCAGCATATGTAAATCCATAAATGTATTAACAGAGCCAAGGGCAAAAACCATATGATCATCTCAATAGATACAGGAAAAGCTTTTGACAAAGTCCAGCACCCATTCATGATGAAAACTGTACAGAAAATTGGCATAGCTGATCTTTATCTCAATTTGATAAAACCCTTCTATCAGAAACGAACAGCTAACGTCATACTAAATGGACAAAAACTGAAAGCTTTTTCTCTAAAATCAGAAACAAGATAAGGATGCCCACTGTCTCCACTGTTATTCAACATAGTCCTGGAAACTCTAGCCAGAGCAATTAGACAAGAGAAAGAAAAGGAATAAACATAGGAAAAGAAGTTAAATAATTGTTATTTGCAGATGACGTGATACTTTACATAGACGATCCCAAAAAATCCACTAAAAAACAGGTAGATTTAATAGGCAAATTCAGTAGCAAAACTGAATACAAAGTCAACCCTCAAAAATCAATAGCCTTCCTGTACACGAATAATAAACTCAGAAAAATCAGGGAAACAACATGTTTCACAATAGCATCCAGAAACATGAAATACCTTGAAATCAATCTAACAAAGGATGCCAAAGACCTCTACATTGAAAACTATAGTACTCTGAAAAAGGAGATTAAAGAGGATATTAGAAAATAGAGAGATAGCCTTTGCTCTTGGGTAGTAAGAACCAATATAGTGAAAATGACCATACTTCCAAAGCTGTTATATGGCTTCAGTGCAATCCCAATGAAAACCCCAATAGCATATCTTATGGAATTAGAGAAAACAACCCTAAAATTCATGTGGGACCAGAAGAGACCTAAAATAGCACAGGCAATCTTGGACAACAAAGACAAGGCAGGGAGCATCACAATCCCTGACTTGAAATTATACTATAAAGCTACTGTAATAAAAACTGTGACACTGGGAAAAAGCCAGATCCAAAGATCAAGTGGAACAGATTAGATCAAAGATCAGGTTGAACAGATTAGATCAAGTGGAACAGAAACAACTGCAGACTCACTAACCTACCTTATCTTTGACAAAGGTACCCAACAGGTTCATTGGAAGAAAGACAACCTCTTTAATAAATGGCACTAGAAATACTGGCTCTACACATGCTGAAGATTAAAAGTAGACCCATATCTTTCAGCATACACTAAACTAAAATCAGAATGGATCAAAAATCTTAATATTAAAACAGAAATTTTATATCTTCTGTAAGATATAGTAAGTCAAACTCTTGAAGACATTGGTTTAGGCAAAGACTTTGTAAACAAAACCCTGACTGCACAGGAACTATCACAAAGAATCAACAACTGAGATACATTGTATTGAAAAGCTTTTGCACAGCAAGAGAAACCAACAGAGTGGAGACAACCCACAATGTGGGAGAAAATGTTTGTCA
>PVJX010040264.1:0-15293 GCA_004027295.1 Dolichotis patagonum | reverse complement strand
GAAAAGCCACTTTTTTTAAGAGAAGGAGAAAGAAAAAAACAAACAAAACAGAAAGAGGGTAGCAACAAGACAGAATTCTGAAGGGGAAAGAAAAAAAAAAGAACAACAACCACAACAAAAACAAAAGCAAAAACAAAAACACTAAGAAATCGCCACTTGATAAGTTACATACTGTCGTCATTGGAAGTAGTTGTTCAAGTTGCAAAGTTAAAACATACAAAGTACACATTCAAACAATGAGCCTGTTAATGGTTCTGTTCAACATTCTAACAAAAACAGTAATATGGCCATCTATCTTACACACTTAAACACACATGCAGTTATATCCTTTAGAGCACTTTCTTTTCCTCTGTTTTTTACAGTAGCCATTACACATTTTGGGTTTCATTACTGGAAAGCCACTTTTCCCAGTACCATTTTTTAAAGGTGTTTGGTGCCTTTGTTGCATGTAGGATAGGTGAGTGTGCTTGGAATTGATTCTGCATCTTCCATTTTGTTTCTTTCATCCTTGAGTCTGGGTTTGGTTTTCTTTTCTTTTCTTTTAGTACCATGCTGTTTTTATCACACTAGTTCTGTAGTAGAA
The DNA here is from genome assembly GCA_004027295.1 of Dolichotis patagonum. Classification (NCBI taxonomy): domain Eukaryota; kingdom Metazoa; phylum Chordata; class Mammalia; order Rodentia; family Caviidae; genus Dolichotis; species Dolichotis patagonum. Next base: position 14,710 of record PVJX010040264.1, on the reverse strand, counting down.
CTTCAGATCAGAGATGGTAACACCCGCTGCCTTGTCTTTGTTGCCCATAATTGCTTTTACTATTCTACATTTCTTCCAGTTCCATTATTACAGCATTCTCAAGAAATTAACCCATAGGATACGAAGTTCCAGAAACACGTAAGGTTTATTTCAAACTTCAGTTGTCAGTCAGCTTTTGCCACTGAAACTCCTGGCTACTGGTTGCTGGCTGGCCTTGATTCCTTTGTTCCCTTCTATTATAAATCCCTAGATGAGTTCACAAAGTCATGGGGTTCCCATGGACACCACCTTTTGCAGCACTATCATTGCCTTGGAATGTTACAAGCCCCTCTTACATATCTGGTTAATTGACACTGAGTGTGGACACCAGGCATTTTGGTGCCTTGAGACAAACCCATTTCTTTCCCTTTCTGTATTTTTTTATGGCCAATTAAAGAAAGGAGGAGGCTTTTGGGGGATTTGGCCAAAGTTTGCTTGCTATTTGAGGTCTAACTGTTAACTAGGTGTCCTAACCATAATGTATGAGCCTTAAAATATGTATATTTTCAAGACTAGGGTTTGGAGATTTCAAAAGGATAAAAGAGGAAAAAAAGCAAATAGTGGGAGTTGTGAATGCCTTCACAGCATTTTAGGAATTTTAGGGTTGCTATGTGTAGTTCTATGAGATATGCTGTTGCCATTTTGATTGATATTTCATTAAATATGCATAAAAGTTTTAGAAATATGGTCATTTTGACTGTATTGGTTCTAGCTATCCAGGAACAGGGGATATCTATACAGTTTCTCATATCTTTTTTGAACACCTTTTTCAGAGTACTGTAGTTTTCAATGTAAAAGTCTTCCACTTTCTTCATTAGATTGATTCCTAAGTATTTTATTTCTTTTGATGCTATTGTGACAGTTATTTTTGCTCTAATTTCTCTCAGTGTCATTGTTATTTGTGTATAGGAATTCTATTAATTTTTTAGTGTCTTTGTGCCCTACTACACTACTGAAATTGGTTATTCTAGGAAGTGTTGGTAGAATGTTTATGGTCTTCTGTCATATAATCATCAAATGATAAATTAATTTCTTCCTTTCTATCCATATTCCTTTGTTTCTTTCCTGTCCAACTGCTCTATTGTTTCCAGAACTCTATTAAACAAGAGTGGTGATATTGGATATCCTTGTTTTTTCTTGCTTTGAAAATAAAAACTAACAGTTTTTTGACCATTTAGTATAATGTGAGTGTTGATTTATCATAGATGGCTTTTATCAAAGGAGATAAAGTCCTTCTATTCCTATTCTATGTTTTCATCATAAATATGTGTTGGACTTCATCAGATACTTTTTCCTCATCTGTTGAGATGTTCGTATGGCTTTTGTCCTTGGTTCTGTGAAAACATTGTGTTGTAGACCACTGAGTTAGATAGAAATATTATAGTCAGTCAGACAGGGCTATGCCCATGAAGGATTCAAGGCAGAAGGCCAGTTACCTTGCAGCTATGGGGGAAAACAAACAGCTACCTCTGCAGGCCAGATCTGCAAAAGACAAAACATGCAGCCACTCATTAAGGATAAACATCAGGTATTGATGTTCTACATAGGCATCCACCACCTTCAGGAAGCCAGAAGGAGCCAGTAATTTAACCCCTTACAGTCAAAGGCCCTGTTCTGTATTCATGCCCACTTACTGACTTGTTTCCCCATTTGTTTCCCATTTAAATAATTTTGCCTGAGAAATTACACTTGTTATCTTTTTGGTTGATCATAGTTGTGTCCCACCTCATGCCTACTTTGTGAGTTCCCATTTTTCTCCACCTTGTACTCACCTCACCTCATGACTTTGCTCTATAAAAATCACTGAAAAAAGCAGGATCCTCAGCAACTCACTTGGGACCCCTTCTGTCTTGCTTGGTCAGTCACAAGCTTTCTCTCCATAAATATATTTATCTCTTTGCCTCTGTTGTTCCTAAAATTCATTCTTTCATTTTAGAGAACACAAACTCACCAGATTTCTAGTAGGTTAGTGTTTTCTTTTATATTTATTAATTTGCATATATGTGGTGAACCATCCCTGCATCACTAAAATGAATCCCTCTTGGTCATGTTTTACAGTCTTTTTGGTGATTTGTTATACTTCGTCTGCTAGTATTTTATTAAGGATTTTTGCATCTGTGTTCATTAAGGACGTTGCCTTGTAGTTTCTTTTTTGGTTGAGTCCTTCTCTGGTTTTGGTGTCAGGATAATGCTTGCTTCCAGGAATAAGTTTGGGATCACTGTTTCCCTTTCTAGTTCATTGATTTGAGGAGTAGTGGCACTAGTAGTGGCACTTCTCTAAAGATTTTATAGAATTCAGCAGTGAATCCATCCAGACTGGGAATTTTCTTTGTTGGCAGTTTTATTATGACTTCTTCAATTTTGTTGACTGATGTTTGGTTATTTAGAATTTTTATATCTTCTTGATTCAGCTTTCATAATTCATATGTATCTAGAAATCAATGCATTTTTTTCTGAATTTTCCATTTTGTTAGAGTACACGTTCTCAATTACATACTGATGGTCTTCTAAATTTCTAAAGGATCCATTTTGACTTCACATTTTTCATTCTTAATTACATGGATTTTTGTCTTTTCTTTCCTTGTTTTTATAAGGTTGACTAAAAGTTTGTCTATTTTATTTAATATTTCAAAGATCTGAGTCTTCCATTAAGTGATTCTTTTTGGTTTTTTATTCTCAACTATATTTCTACTCTAAATTTTATAGTTTCCTTCCTCATATGATCTTTGCTTTTAATTTTTTTCTTTTTCTAGACTCTTAAAGATCAACATTAGGTTATTTATGTGAACACTTACCGCTTTTCTCATATGGGAATTCACTGCTAATAACTTTCCTCTTATGATTGGTTGCATTGTATCTATCTAATAAGTTTCTGTGTGTCATATTGACATCATTGTTCCATTGTCAAAACTAATTTCTTTTTTATTTCGTTTTTTATTCATTAGGGCATTATTTAATTTCCATGTGCTTATGCAGTATTTGTGGTCTCTTTTGCCATTGATTTTCAATTTCACTGTACTATGATCTGATAATACGCATGAGATAAGTTTTATGTCTTCACATTTACTTAAGCATGTTCTATGAGCTAGTGTTTGGTCTGTTTTTCAGAAAGTCCAATTATTCTGCTGAAGGGAATGTGTATTCTGTGTTTGTTGAGTGGAACACTAGATATCTGCTGATTCCATTTATTCAAAAGTGTGGTTCAGTTCTGATATTTCTTTATGGATTTTTTTATCTAGTTGATCTATTTGTGACACTTGGGTGTTGTGGTATCCCACTACAATTTTATTAGTGCTTATCTGATTTTTATTTTTTTATTTTAAAGAGAATAAAACAAAACAGAACAAAGCAGATCAGAACAAAACAAAGCAAGCAACAGAGGATTTCAAAACAAGACAACCAGAAATCAACAGTGGCCACCATAGTGTCTCTTGTTGTCTTCAAAATAATTGCCTATATCTTTACACACAATGATTTCAAACTAAACAACGTAGTACAAACCCAATTAAAACAAAAGAATGACAGCATTACAAGTATTAAAACTACACTATAGGAATATCAACATTGCTACCATAATGTCTCTTTTTTTCTTGTAAATAGCTGACCATACCTTCACACATGTTGAAATTAAATAATGGAAAACAGAATAAAACCAATCAAAATACAAAAAAGCATTATTGGACTTCAAAACAAGATGATACCATAATGTCTCATTTTCTTCAAAGTAGGTGTTCATACCATCACATGTAATAAAATGAATTCTTGTAAATTCTTCAGGAAGAGTTCTAGGCATGTATAAGCCTCTATGTGTACATCAATTTTTTTCTGTGTTGGAGGGAAAAACTAAACAAAATACAAGAAAAATAAGAAACTAAAGAGACAAATAAAACAATAACAAAGAGCCACAAGCAAGAACAAAATAGGCTTTTAAAACAAGGTGGTAGGAGAATAACAAAGATTGTTATTCTGCACAGTTATCTTCAAAAGTTATTCAGATTACAAGATATAGACATGCAAAATTGATATAATCCCATGAATCTTAACTGTTTTGTTCCAAGAACTAACAGAGTTAATAGTACAATTGTCTTAGATATCTTATGTGTATATATACAAATTTTATCATTTTTATTTTCCCATCCTTTTCCCATTTCCCTGAGTTATTTTCCCCTTTGAGCAGTTTCTTATCCTTTCACAATGTTTATTGAAGATGTTGTATCAATAGAGCTGAAAATAAAAGTCACAATACCAATAGAGACAGAAAAACTTTTGATGAAGTACAATACTCATTCATGATAAGAACCCTACAGAAAATCAGAATAAATGGTCTTTACCTCAGTCTTATAAAATTCATCTATGACAGACCAACAGCCAACATCATATTAAATGGTCAGAAACTAAAAGCTTTCACTGTAAAATCAGGAACAAAACAAGGATGTCCATTATCACTACTCCTATTCAATATAGTGCTGGGAACATTAGCAAGAGCAATTAGAAAAGAAAGAAATTGAAGAAATAAGGATAGGAAAGGAAGAAGTTAATTTATGATTATTTACAGGTGACATGATACTCTACATAGAATATCCCCAAAACTTCATTGAAAGACTTCTAAATGTGATAACAAATTCAGTAATGTAGCTGGATACAAAGTCAACACTAAAAAATCAATAGCATTCTTCTAAACAAACAACAAACTCATTGAGAGAGAAATAAGAGAAACCACACACTTCACAATAGCATCCAGAAAAATGAAATAACTTAGGAATCAATCTAGCAAAGGAAATGAAAGATCTATTTATTGAAAATTACTACACTCTGGAAAAAAGTTGAAGATCTGAGAAAATGGAAAGATATTCCTTGTTCATGGATAAGAAGAACAAACATTGTGAAAATGGCCATTTTCTTAAAATTGTTATACATATTTAATACAATTTGAATCAAAATACCATAAGCATACCTCACAGATCTAAAAAAAACATTGCTAAAATTCATCTGAACCATAAGAGACCTTGAACAGCAAAGGCAGTTCTGGGCAACAAGGGCAAGGCAGGAGACATCATGATCCCTGATTTGAAGTTATACTACAAAGCTATGATGATAAAAGCAGCATGGTACCTGAATGAAAATAGACCTGAAGATCAATAGAATGGGTTAGAAGGTAGACCACAACTTCAAACACACTCAGCCACCTTATCTTTGACAAAAAGGCTAAACATGTTCCCTGGAGTAAAGCCTTTTAATAAGTGGTGCTGGAAAAACTGGCTTTCCATATGCCAAAAAGTAAAATTAGAACCATGCCTATCACTATGCGCTAAAGTCAAAATGGGTCAAAAATCTAAATATTAAAACAGCAACACTAAATCTACAGGAAGGCAGAGTAGGTAGAAAACTGGAAGACACAGGAGTAGGCAGAGAATTAAACTGCATGGGAAATGCTTCTCAGAATCAACAATCTGGATCTCCTACTAAAAGATTTTTACATGTCAAAAAGTTTTCTAATTTTTCATATGCATATATGCCTTGTATATGTGGATGTGTTGAATATGACGAGTATATATATATGATTGTTCTCTCTTTTTCTGGGATTGTTCCCATAACAAGTATGTAGAGACCATTTTGTGTTCTGATCAGTCTTGTCTTGAAATCCACTTTGTACATAAAATAGCTATTCCTCCTTTTGTGGGGTGTTGTAGTCAGGGGTTATGCAGAGAACAATTAGAATCAGGACATGGAGTTTATATTATTTTTATGATGGTCACCCAGAGTTAACACAAGAAAATGCAGGAAATATATTCACAACACCAAAGACATAGAATATTTAGTCAAGGCCCTAAATCCTATAGCATTGTCCCACATGAGCCCAGATACAGACCCAGAGCTCATGACAATGCCTCCCACGAGTCCAACTGGAGGTCTAGAGCCCACAAGAATGACTCACACCAGTCTCTTTTACGGATCCGTGCTGTGAAGGCCCAAAGGTCAGCGGTGGAAACTAAGAAGTCTATGCCAGCGGGGAGAAGGAGCTGTGCTGATAGGCTGAGGATTCTATTCTGGAGCTGAGAAGTCACACTCACAACAAATCCCAGGGCTGTCTTGAAAAGCACCACAGCCATCCTCAGCGACATGGAAGCCCCAAGCTCCTCAGACAACAAGCATAGTCGAGTACATGCCAGGAAGCCAGTGTGATGAGTTCATCCTGGAGACCAAGCAGCACACATCTTACCCTCCAGAGCCAGGAAGAAATGCTTGATGTGAGGGCCAGATCTTCTCCAGGAGAACCTAATGGCTCAAACAGCAACACATAGCAGAACCTACAACCTCAACATCAACGTCTCAATGCCATAATGCCATAACACCTTAACGCAACACATAGGAGAACCTACAACCTCAACTTCAACATCTCAATGCCATAATGCCTTAACGTTCTCAGTGCTCTCCCTTCCACATCTCCATTTATGCTAGATGTTTCAGGTGAAACATCTCTGCTCAGTGCCACGCTGATGTAATCCAGCTGGCATTAAGTTGACCACCAGTTTTCAATCCATAACATGGGGGCTTCTGTTACATGGACTATTGTTTTTTTCTTTTTGACTTTCAATATGATAATTATGGCAATATTTTAGAGTCCAATGATATAAACAGCCTACTCTTGCATGTGTACCATAGATTTGCTACCACCAATCTATCATTTTCTTTTTTGAGTTAAATCTGTTTCTTTTTGTGGAGGCTATTGTTGGATTTTGATTCCTGTTACATTCTGCCAATCTGTTTCTTTTGATGGGTGAGTTGAGATCATTTATATTGATATTTATAACTGATAGTGACTTCTCCTTATCAATATATTGTGTTCCTATCATTGATTTCCTTTCTTTCCCTTCTATTTAATTGCTTGCCTCTCCTGGTATATTCATTCTTTTGGAATTTTTAATTGTTGTCTTCACTGTGTGTAGAATATTCAGAATTTTTGGATTGCTGGTTTTGTGATCATGAATTACTTCAGGTGTTCTTTATCAGTGAAATATTTTTACATCCATTTTGAAAGGTAATTTTGCAGGGTACAACAATTTTAGTTCAAGGTTATTTTCTTTAAGGTATTGAGATACTTCAAGCTCTCCTTGACTTAAGGGTTTGTGTTGAGAAATCTGCTGTGATTCTGATGAGTTTTCTTTTATAGATGATTTCTTTGTTTTCTCTAAAAACTCTCAATATTGTGTTCATTTGTTGAATTTCTAGAATCTGGACTATAATATGCTTTGATGTAACTTTTTTTTCCTGGTTATGGCTATTTAGATTTGCAGATGCCTCAGTTATCTGTATGTAAATTCTTTATCTCTGCTTGGAAATTTTTCTGCTATTATTTTTATAAAGCAGATTTTTATGCACATTGTTATCTTTTGCTTTTCTAATTGATTTTAATTAACCTTATATTATTCTTCTTGGCATCATCTACTGGCTGTTTGGTTTATTTTTCATGGTCCCTTGCTGGTTTTATGAATGCATTCATTTTATGATCATCAGTCAAAACCTTGTCTTTTAGATCTGATATTTTATCTTTACATTAACTGTTTTTGCTGTGTATTCATTCCATAGAATTTCTAATGTACTGCATATCTGTTTGAATCAGTTTTATGAAATCCAATTCTTTCCTCTGTTGTTTGTTCATTATTTTCATGTGATTCCTAAGGTCTCCTATCTTTTAAATCTGTATCTACCATAGATTCACTAACCACTACCTTCATTGTGGTTATCATCTCTTTAAATATCTGTGTAATTATTCCTGATTTGGTTTTTAGAGACTTGTTCTTCTGCTTTGTTACTTCCACTACTATCATTTCAGAAATTTCAGTTGGATAGCTTTCAATTTCCTCTACATAATTACCCTCTGGACTTGTTTTGGGAAAGTTGGTTGTTTTGGATTGCCATTTTTGTTTCTGTGATTTCTCATTTTCTATTTTGTTGTTACTATTTTGTACATTTGTTTTCTGCCCTGAGGTTTGTAAATTCCTTATGGGAGATAGTTTAATTACTAAAATACAGACCTCTCTGGGTAATGACTACTTTACAAGACCATCTTCTAGGCATGGCTGCCTCTTGCCCTTTGAGTCTTCCCCAAGATGAAAAAGATTCCAACCTGTTTGGCCTATCACCTGGTCCTATTGCACTGGACTGTAGTACTGTGTATGTCCCCTAAGCAATCTAAGTACTGGTGTACAAGAGAGATCAGGTGATCACAATAGCTATATCACTTTGGTTAATGTAGACTAATCAGTAGTAACAGTAGCATCAAATAAACTAAAACATGACAAATTCTCATAACTAATACTTTGTCATTTTTAACCATAGGTGCAGAGTTATATTTATATAGCAAACTTAAGACAAGTCACAAAATTATATATAGCAAATATCCACTCAATAGAGAAATTTTATCATAAAGCAGCTTTTATCATAAAGCAGCTTTTATCATAAAGCAGCATTCAACTATAGTAAGATATTGTTAGGTACCTATACATTCACACAGGTGAGTGGTATGAATGTGATATGAAGAAAAAAGAGAAAAGAAATGGATTATGGAAAATAAAGCAATTCAAGTTGTGAAAAATGTGATAAATTTTGATATAGAATGTGCTGTTAAGGAATAAAGGGAAATCAGTGCTATTAAATAACAGGAACAGAGATGACCAACTAATAAAATGAAAAATAATAGGGAGTGGAGATTAAAGTAGAGAAAAGAAAATAAGAAAAAATGTTAAAGGAATAAGTTGAAAGAAAGAAAGTGAAAAAAGTGAATGGGAGAGAATAGGAGGACCTATTTAAACAAATAAAACAAAGTAGCATTTAAAAGGGCGGACAAGAATATGGATGGTAAAATACCAACCTGCATCAAAAAAATTAAATAGTGAAAATTCAAAATATACCAATAAAGGTACAAAAAGGAAGAAAAAAAAGTAGAAGAAAGAGAAAGATTTCCTCTGTATTTCCAGAAGAATGTTTTTTTTTCCAGGCTAGTATTTGAAAAGTCACATTCCTCTTTGTCCCTCTTTATAACCTATGAGTTTGAAGGTTATTCGGTTCAAGGATCCTTTTTTCCATAGACCAATTTGTGGCAGCTGTTCTAACTGGGAATTCAGACCAGACAATGTGTACCTTGGTTCTGAGGCTCTATCATGGATTCTTGCTGGTTAGGAACCAAAGCTGGTTACCTGATATACATTCTAGTGTCCATGGTGTAGAATTCTGACACCATACAGAGGCTCTGTCAATTCCAGTTGTTCAGGAGAGAAACAAATCTGCCCAAAACTAATGTAGGAAGATTTCTGCAGCTCCACTGAGAGTATAGGACACTGGGTGACATCTCATGGACATGAAGAGTACCAAGCAGAACAGGCAGGGACCATGCATAGAGCTATAGCTAAATCGAAGCTGGAGACTTTGCTGTTCCCAGCATGGAGGTAGCACTTTTGGTGGTTGTCTTAGTTACTTTTCACTAGTTGCTGAGACAAAATACCTGACGCCCAAAGTGGGGAAAAGAAAGGTTTATTTCTTACAGTTTTTGGAGTTTTCAGTCCATACTTAGTTGGCTCCAAGGCAGGGTGGCATGGCAGGGCTGCAGTTCATGGCGGCTGCAAACAGCAAGGCAGAAACCGGCAAGAGAGAGAGATACACCTTCCTCCTGCCATTACATCACATCCTGGCTCCACCCCTTACTAGGGTGTAGCACTGACACCACTAATCCAAGTACTAGACAATGAACCAATCACACTTGCACAATGCAAATACATGAGGCCTGGGGGCCACTGACATCAACCATGACATTCCACCCCTGGCCCCCAAAGACTCATGTACAACCTTTATACAAAAGTCATTTAGCCCATCTCCAAGAGTTGCCAAAGTCCTAAAATTTTCAGCATTGCTGAGAAGTCCAAGTCCCAAGTCTCCTCCAATATCTATGGCAAACTCTTAACTGTAACCCCCGTACAAGTGAAACAAGGTTAAACATTTCTGAAATGCAAAGGCACAAAATAAACATTACCATTCCAAAAGTTACAAATAGGGGAATATAAAGCATTGGAAACACAGCAAGTCCAACATCCAGCAGGGCGAACATTAAGTCCTAGAGTTCCATGCTCAGGATTTGAAGCACTCTGGTTGCAAGTTCCAAAAGGCTTGGGTGATTCCACCCCCATGGCACTTCCAGGGATTTCCCACAGCTTTTGTCTTAAACCTTCTCTGCTCAGTTTTTGCAGGTTTCCTTGGATGATTCACGTTCTTGGCTTTTCCAAACTTCTGGGTTCTCCACTGCACCTTTGGCTTCACACTTACATCTTTACATATTGCCCTCTCAGGGGCACACTGCTTGGCCTCGCAGGCCCTTTGCAATCGAGGTGGAAGCCTTCTTACCCTCAGAATTTGTGCATTTTCCTTGCACCTAAAATCAGCACCACATGGATGCCCCCAAGGCTTGCTGCCAGCTGGAGAAGTAGCCAGGCTTTTCTCTCTCTTGGCTGTAGGGGTCCAGTGCCTGGATTGCTGGACTCTGTTTACCTGATCGTGAAGAAAAGCTTTTCTATGTTGCCACCATTCTGGAACCTCATGTGGCCTCCTGTGCCATTCTGGAGCATGGTGCTCTGAAGCATTCTCATCTGAGAAAATTCTTTCAATTTTGCAGTTTTGGGGCTGCAAAGGGTGGAGACCCCCTGCTTCCTGGGATGCCCAGTGGCCATCTTTCTTATCTCTCTGTTTCTTCTCAGCAATCAAAGTCTTATCTTTACAATCCACAGCTTTACTGGAGTTTTCCTTCTGGCCAAACTCACAGTGTTTTAAATTATCCTGCTGGGCTCTTTGCTCTTGATTTGTAACGTAGATCTGGCTAAAAGCCCCCAACAATAGCCATGCCGCAGCCTCAACATTTGACTGCCTTGAAATTTCCTTTTCCAGATTAATCAGTCCATTATCCTTAATCCCAGTCTCAGGCAAAGTCTCTGGGCATGAGCAAAATGCAGAAAACCTCTGCCAACCTGTAACACACATCATAGGGAGTCCAACAACCAGTACAGTCCTCCTTCCCAGCAGAAACCTTGCAAGCCTGGTCTTTACTATCAGGTTTTCTATCAGCCTTCTGGTCTCCTGAGCTCTGACCAGAATCTCCTCTACAGAACAGCCTAAGTTGCTCTAGCTCTGTGCATCCAGGCAACATGTGCGAACCTTTCCAAACTCTGCCTACAAGCCATTTCCAAAGCCTCTCGATAAACATGGTCAGGTATAGTCACAGCAATGACCCCACTCCTCCATACCAAATTCTGTCTTAGTTACTTTTCACTAGTCACTGAGACAAAATACATGATGCCCAAAGTTGGGAAAGGAAAGGTTTATTTCTTATAGCTTTTGGAGGTTTCAGTCCATACTCATTTGGCTCCAAGGCAGGGTGGCATGGCGGGGCCGCAGTTCATGGTGGCTGCAAACAGCAAGGTGGAAACCAGCAAGAGAGAGAGACACACCGTTCTCCTGCCATTACATCACATCCTGGCTTCATCCCTTAGGAGGGTGTAGTACTGACACTACCAATCCAAGTACTAGACAATGAACCAATCACACTTGCACAATGCAAATACATGAGGCCTGGGGGCCACCGACATAAACCATGACAGTGCTGAATGGGCATTGCCACAGTCCGTGTGTACATTGTAATGATTTACATTGACTTAGAACATCACTTGTAAACCCAAGTTGCTTGGGTCCTTGAGTTAAATGTCAGATGGAGACTTTGACAGGCCTTGATTAGAGCAGGACAGTGAGAGCTGGGTGTATACCCAAGAGAGCCTGTACTGCTAAGTATGGACTTAAACCAGGCCCGTGTTAGCTCTGTGTGCCAGATAGATGTCCTAGTTGACTTGGAAGAAACGACAGACAATCTCTCTGTCTCAGGTGTGCCTGGGATCAAATATTGAAGACTTTCAACACAAGCAGCAATCACTTTTCTACTCAGAGTCTGAGAACAAATGGATGGGTGGAAAGGGAGAAGGTTTGATCACTACCTCTGGTGTGTGCTAGGGAAATGATGCCAGGCTGCAGCCTCTTCTGAGTTTGATGAGGCTAAGGGCCCATATGCCCCAAGTCTAGCCTATGCTGCTGGACTCTGTTGAGCAGTTTGGAACCTGCCAGCTATTTGGGAACTGATTCTGGGTGATGGGCATGGACAGGGCCCTTCCAGGCCATGCCTATGGGCCTGCCTCTTTTTTTAAGCTCCTATGTGTATGTTTTGTTTAATCTACAAGTCTCTTCCTTAAAATTGATTTTTTCTTGCATGATGGTTATATTTCCTTTCTCCTCTTCCAATTACTTGTGTTTTTAGTTGATCTTCTCTGAATCTCTCATATGTGATTCTATTCACATCCTCCTCTTTTCAGCCATGTTCAAATTCCTCTTGTGTACTGTTGCAACCCTATTAAAATGTTATATACTTTTAATAAGAAGTGAAATTAGATAATGGTTTAAAATAATTTCCCTAACTTTTTGCTTTTTTATTCTCTGTTTGAGAATGTGATGTTTTAAATTATTTTTATTACTGTTTTCATGAAAGATTTTATTTTACAAGTAAACTTATTTTTGCTCATTATAATGTTGTTTTCATACTTTTTTATGAATAATGCTATGAATGTACAAGTTGAGTCTGAGTATATATATATATATATATATATATATATATAGTGGCACAAGTTATTATAGCTAGATCTTGGTAGCAGGCCATATGTCCATGAACAGTTAAACATGTTTACATACTGTGGAGTACTCTGCTGTAAAATATAGACTTGATTCATTTGGAGGAAAATGGATGCACCTTGATACCATAATGTTAAAGTGAATAAATCAGACACACAAGCTTAAAACTCACATGGTTTCCCTTATATGAGAAACCCAAATCATTAAAAGAGCAGAATAAAAGCTAACAGTAAGTAGGGAGATCATTCTTAAATGGGAAGGGGGATCAAAATATAGAGAAGGGAGAGAAGAAAGGGAAGGAGGGTACAAAAAGGAATTAAGATGTGTTATATACATGTACTGTCTCCACACAAGGAACATGTGAACATGTGATGTGAACATATACCCCAAGAAAATGATCAAAGTATATAGGAAAATAAGGCATAAAAAAAGGAATTTCTATGTTATGTACATGTACTAACATCCCACAAGGAATGTAAAAATCACATTCTACACACATATACTAATAAGCTCAAAATGAAAACTACAGAATTGAGTCCCAGGAGCTGAACATGTGCGAGTTGAATCACACTGCACAGGGAAGGCTTGGTGCATTGCCCCCAGGTGGTAAGACCAAACTCATAATCCCAAATCAGTGGACAAAGCATGGGAGGTCCCCAGGGGCCTAACTGGGCCATGCCCAGCAACCTCCAAGTGGCTAGAAGGTACCTGAATTCAGTCCCAGGAGCCAAATGTGGTCAATTTAAATCCCAGCAAAAGGGGAAGCTTTCAAATGTCATTCCCAGGCAGTAAGACTGCACCCAGCATCCAAAATCACCAGAAGACACCCAGGAGATCCCTGTGGCCCTAACTGGGCCATGCCCAGTGGCCTCCAAATGGCTAGCAGTTACCTACAGTCTTCCCTGGAGCCAAAAATGGGCCAGGTATTTCCCAGAACACTGGGGAAACTTTGGAACATCACTAGAAACCCAGAAATACAGGAAAATGACAAAAGAAAAGAGCAAAATGCAATCTCAAACTTACAGCCCAACCCAAGCAAGTGGAGGAGACATGGACACAGAAGTAATGTAAACCATACAGCTGAAATTCCTGAAATGATAACAACTGAAGTAAAGAAACAACTCTGGGAAGCTATAAAAGAACTCAGATCAGAAATAGTTTCCCAGGAAAAAGAAGAAATGATAAATAAAGACATACTAAACACATCTAAAGAAAACATACTTTAAAAATTAGAGGAACAATGCAAATAGATAGAAACTCTGAATGAACAATATAAGAAACAAATAATGTGTGAAGCAGATTCAAAGAGATAAAAAGGAAATCAAAAGTTCCATCAAAAGTTGGCAAAACTGCCTAAGCAACAGTGAACATAGAATTTCAGACCTCAAAGACAAGATTGCAGCTAGTGAACAGGAAAGGAAAGATATTTTGAAAATAACAAGGAATCAGAAAATAACAGCTCAACAGCTGCAAGATGAAGCAAAGAAAAACAACATAAGATTAATAAGTATAAATGAAAAACAAGGTGAAAACACAAATGATATCTAGAGGCTATTTACAGAAGTAATAGCTGAAAATTTCCCCAACATGAGAATGTAAACTGACATACAGATCAACAAAGCATATAGAACTCCAAATAATCATAACCAAAATAAATGTACACCCAGAAATGTAATAGTCAACATCCCAGAAATCCAACCTAAGAACACAATATTAAAAGCTGCAGGAGAGAGGAGACAGATCACGTATAAACAAAGCCTATCAGAATCACAGCAGACTTCTTAACACAGTGAAGTCAAAAATAGCATGGAGTAAAGTATTACAGATCTTAAAGGAAAATTACTTCGAACCCAGACTGATGTACCCTGCAAAACTATCCTTCAAAATGGATGGAGAAATAAGATACTTCCACGACAAAGAACATTTGAAAAACTTCATGACCATCAAACCAGCCCTG
>PVJX010040263.1:0-15331 GCA_004027295.1 Dolichotis patagonum | reverse complement strand
GTATGATATAGTCAAACAAAACAGGATAACACCATTCCAACTGATGATTTAAAACTTTGAAAGACTTCGAAGCTATGAGATGGGGACTCATGCTTACCATAAAGTCTTATATACTCTTATCAAATCTCATATTAGGGAGACTATATGGTATTTACCCTTGTGAGTTTGGTTTATTTCACTTAAGAGAATGGTCTCAAATCGTGTCCATTTATTTATAAATATCTCGACGTGATCATTCTTTATAGCTGAGTAGTACTCCATTGTATAAAAAGTGGCATATATTTCTTTAGAATATCTTTTTCATGGAAAGTCTTTACTTCTATATCAATTTGGAAGGCTGATTTTGTAGGATAAAAATTCTGGGTTGACAATCATTTTCTTTTAGGGCTTGAAGAACTTTGCCCCAAACTTTCCTGGCTTTTAAGGTTTATGCTGAGAAATCCATTTATTCTGATGGACTTCCTTTTATACTTTACTTGATGTTTTTTCCCTAACAACTTTTAGTATTTTCTCTTTTTGTTGAACTTGTGGAATTTTTATTATTATGATACATTGCAGAAATTTTCTTTTCTGTTCATGGTTATTTGGGGTTTTATATGCCCTATTATAATTCAATGTTGAATTTTTTTTTTTTTGGAAAAGAACAAAACCAAATGAGAAAGAAAACAAAATGGGGTCATTCAAAACAAAAGGATGGACTTAGCACATGATTGAAACTACATTATAAGGTGATCTACAATGTTTACAATGATGTCTTTTGTTATCTTCAATAGAATTGTCCATATCGTCAGTAAAATTGAACATAGCAGTATATAACAATATCAATAAAAACAAAACATTGGAGACATTATAGGACTGCAAAAGCAGGTAATAGTCAAATCAGAATGGGTATCTTAAAGAATCTTATCATCTTCAGATTAGTTGCCTATACTCTCAGACTTGATACTTTCAAACATAACAGATTTGAATAAAATCAGTCGAGACAAGACAGCAATCTAATAAACCAGATTCAAATAAGATCAGTCATAATAAGACCATGTAAGTAATACAGGGCTTCAGTTTAAGTTAATAGGAAATTAAGGATGGTTACCATAGTATATCCTGCTATTTTTGGAATCGCTGTCTGTGTCCTCAAATCTAGTACAAGTAGGCAGCCTGGAACAGAATAAAATCAAACTAAACAGAGTGATGAGAATAATGTGGGTTTTAAATCATGATACACTATTAACAATGTCACCTGCCTTTCTTTTTTAGACAATTCCTCCCCTTTCACTTTCACAGGGTGCTTTGCACATTTTGGGTCCCACTAACTCCTTTAGTTTTTAGATTAGGGAGGCAACCCGCTATTTACCTACGTGGTTCTGAACCTCTTCATCCCTGAGCCTGAAATTAAGTTGTATTCCTTTACCTACAAAAGCCTCAAGGCTTTCCCTCCTTAAAGCTGAGTAGTTCTCCACTGTACGAGTGTCATGTCTTTCCAACCTATCTGCAGCTGGTGGACGAGCTGCCCCTATTTCTCTCTGGTTCCCTGTCACATAGAGCATTGTTTTCTCATATTTGACTTTCTGTCCATAAACCCTCTTTCAGGTTGATTATATTTCCTATACAGAGCATCTTGATGGACTCTATCTCCTGATCTACTTTGCCTGTGTTCCTTTTCGTTAGTGTATAAAGGCCATCTATGTTAGTGTTTATAGCCAACCTTCTCTGTCTCATCTCTGCTATCTATTTTTCTGCTGTTGGTTGTCTACTTTTCCCCTTCATTACACTGTTCATTCTGCTGTTGGTTGTCTACTTTTCCCCTTCATTCCACTGTTCATTGAAGCCTCTCTGCCACTGTTCTTGAAACCCTGGTGTTTTTCTCTCTCTCTAGAATGTCCTTCAGTATTTTTTGTAGGGCTGGATTGGTGGTCACAAACTCCCCCAGTTCCTCTTTGTCATGGAAGCATCTTGTTTCTCCATTAATTTTGAGAGACAGTTTTGCAAGGTATATCAATCTGGGTTGGAGGTTATTTTCTTTCGGGAAATGGAATATTTTGCTCCAAGCTCTTCTTGATTTGATGGTTTATGTCAAGAAGTCTGTCATGATTCTGATGGATTTTCCTTTATAGGTGATCTGTTTCTTTTCTCTGGCAGCTTTTAATATTCTGTTCTTGTGATGAATTTCTGGGACCTTTATTATATGTCTGGTTATAGATCTGTTTTGGTTGTAGCTCGCTGGAGGAAATGATCTGAACATCATTTCCTATGCTTGGGAAAGTTTTCCTTAATTATTTCTGTGAATAGCCTTTGTATTTAATTTGTGTTTGCCCTTGCTTCTTCATTCACATTTTTTATTCTTAAGTTATAGATCTTGTTGTCTTCTACCCTTTGTATTGTTACTTCCTGGTTTCTTGTTATTTTTAGGAGATCTTTCCTTTCATGGTCACACATTGCAAACCTGTCTTCAAGTTTTGATAGTCTATCTTTAGTTTCTTTCAAGTAGTTTTTCTAGCTTTCAATGGAATTTTTAATTTTCTGGTAATCTCTTCGAATCTGCTTTATGTATTCTAGATATTTTATATATATAATTTTTTTATTGGTACCAGGGATCAAACTCATGACTGTGCACTTACAAGGCAGGTGCTTATGCCATGTAGCTAAATCCCCAGCCCCCCTTTTTATATTCTTCATTGAAGATTTCCCTCCTTTTTCTGCATGCCTCCATTCTTCCATCTGTGTCTTCTTGAGAGGTGCTTAGCATTTCTTAATCTTCTTATATCTTGCTTTACTTATATTCATATTTCTGTTCTGAGTTCTTCTATAATGTCACTAAGATATTTCTTTATGTCAGCTAATGCTGTTTCCAATACTGCAGGCTTGTTAACCTCAATCTCTTCTCTGTTTACGTCTCCTGGACCCATATTCCCTGGTTGGAAGCTGGAGACTTTTTTTGGTTTCTTTCTCTTGTCAACTTCTGGTTTCTTCCAGCAGGTGTATAGTGGAGATCCCAGGCCCTTTCTGTATTGGTTATGGTTACTCTGAAGCGTGCTGGCTAGGGATTGCTGCCCTATCCAGTTTGCTGTTGATCACTGAGGTACAAGCAGGGGCAGTGCAGGCTGGCCCATCCCCTTTGAGCCAGTCAACCAGCAGGGCCCTTCACCGTGTTAGTGTGTGCTGTGCAGATGGAACTGGTTCAGGACAGCTTCAGGGGCAACCTTGTCCCTGGCTATTGGGTCCTGCCTGTGGGTGGGACCCAGCCCAAGCAGTTCCCACCAATCTCCTCTGCACCAGGAGTGGCTAACTGAAGCTGCTACAGTTCCAGGTTCAGGCCCATCCTGCCCAATTCCAATATTGCCTGGCTGATCACCCCCTCTGCGGGAGGACCAAATTCTGAGCACTCACCATGGGCCAATGCAGGTCTCCACGCTGGCTCCATTCTCCTTTGTGATGTGTCCTCCTGTCGAGGTCTTCAGGCTCGCCAACCCCCAGCTTCAGTGTGACTGAGAGTTGTTGGACTCCAGCCATGGCATCTTGCACACTGTGGGACCAGCTCAGTGAGCGTGCATCTGGCTCCAGCCTTCCATTCACATTTTTCTTTCTCTCTTTTTTTTTTTCTCTTAGTTTCTTCCTGGGTCGTGAGAATCCCTCTCCCTTCGTCTGTCTTCTTCATGGTGTTAAATTCCAGTATCTGAACTGTTTCTCTCAGAGAGGCTCTCCACCCTGCCACTTATCGATCTGCTATCTTCGTGTCTCCCAATATTGAATTCTTTCACTCAGTTTGGAAAAAAATTTGCCATAATTTCATTGAATAAATTTTTATATCTTTTGAGTTGTCTCTTAATTTTTTTCATTTCTGTACTTTTGAGGGGCTTTTGTTAGTTGTGTAACAGCTCTTGGAACCAACTTGCATGACATTTTGCTGTTTTTAGGGTATTGTTGAGTTTATGATTCAGTGTAACCACCTTGTTTTCTATTTCTGGCACTCATATTGGTCAAGTTTGCTACTTATGCTTTCCATTAAATTCTTCATATCATCTATCTTTGTTTGCTTTCTTCTCATACTTTCTAATTATTTTCCAAAATGATCTTTCATGTCTTGCATTGTTTTACTTAACTCAATTATTTTCTTGTTTGTATCTGTTTTGAACTCATCAAACATTAAATTGGTAAAATTCTTTATCTGTTTGATTAAATCCTCTTGAATTTCATTAAACACCTTATGCATTTGCTTATATATTTCTTCTTTTAACTCTTCAAACATTTTAACAACTTGGTCTTTACATTCTTCACCTATAGCTTCCTCTACTTCACTGTCTCTGAGACTCAGCTTTTGGAGTGTTAGGTGCTTGGGGGCATCTTCTTGTCTTGATTTTGAAAGTTGCTATTGTTTTTGCACTGTGGGATGAAGATCAGTTAGAAACTCTATCACTATTGTAGAGATCTCTTTAGTTAGATTCTGTCTCCCTGAGATGTGTCCTTGAGTTTGATTTATGTTTACATTCCTCTCATTTCATTCAATGTAGTATTGAAGGGTCTTTTTAAAGTACAGTCTTTTGGGGACATGATCCCTAGCACAACTCAGAGAGGAGAAAACAAATCACAGTAATGTTGAGGACACAAAGACAAGCCCAGATATTGGCGTATAGTAAAAACCAATTAAAAGCAACAACTATGCCATCAACAATCAAAAAGAAACCAGCACTGATAACAGAGTCAAAGGTAAATCAGTTATTGACAGAAGAACAAATAATAGCTGCAAATACACTATCAACAATAGAAAAGAGATTTGCAAAAAATACTGACCTACGGTAAATATAACCACATTACTATTAACAGCAGAAAAGAACTCAGCAATAATAGAATAGAGTTAACTAAGTAGCTAAAAATTAACAAAGCTTACTAGTAATAATAATAAGAGCAGAGTGGGTAAAGGAAGGAAGAATTTAAAAAACTAAAATTTGAAAAAAAAAGAAAAGGACAATGAGAAGGAGGAAAGCAAAGTGAGATAAAATTTTAATCAAAATATAAAAGAACATTGTAGGACTCGGTAAAAGTAGCCTGGTTTGATGGGACGTATTTGTAATCCTAGCACTTATAAGGCTAAAACAGAACAATCACTGTCAGTTCAAAGCCAGCCTATACTACATAGTGAGACCCTCTCTCAGAATAAATACCTACAAATGTAACTCTCCAACTAACCTGGTTTGAAACTGTTTTATTTTTGTTCTTATTTTTTCTCTTTAAAATAAAAAAAATACATAAATACCAAAATATATACATAAAAATTAAAAAATAGGATTAGGTAAAAGTGATGGAAAAAGACAAACAAGAAAAAGAAAAGAAAAATGAGGGGAAAAAAACCAAAGAACAGAAGATGGGAGGGGAACTCCCCCAAACAAAAACAAACAAACAAACAAAAAAACCTGTAAAAACAAATAAAGGAAAAGAAATGAGTCCCCAAAATATCCTTCCCATGTTTCCTTGAGTGATTTCTTTTCAGGACCTGTGGTACTGGCGTCCACCAGCTATGGGTGGGGGATAGTGAGTCACAGCTAGGACCTATTTTGTTTCCACACCCATTTTTGCTGTGTGAGTGCTGAGTCCTGCTCTGCCTTTCCTACTAAGCAATGGTCAGTCAATAATGTGATGTCTACCTTAGAGCTGTACTTACTCCAGCTGGTCTTAGTGTTTGTGCCCTTCTGTGTGGCCCACGTCACTATCTCCAGCTAGATTTACTGCCTGTGGGCTCATGAGGTGCCACCCTTGCTCTAAAGGCCCCTCTGTCCATACACTGAAGAGTGTGAGAATTGTGCATGCTGAGATATATTCCCAATCATGTTGACCGATGGAAAAGCAAACAGATCACTGAGTTCTGTGCTGGAAAGAGGCACTGAGAGGCCTTGCAGTCTGCTTAATGTCAGCACTTTCAGACCAACCCCCCTCAGAGAACCAAATGACCATACTCACCACAGTGGGTGGGATCATGTGTTCTTCACAGCCTAAGTTCACCAGTGCTTAACCTCAGGGGATCTGGGACTAGCCTGTTCCTTCTCCATGACTTTCCTGTGGCCATCTGCTACCCATTCATTGTGGTAGAATGACCCCAAAGACCCTGAAATTGTTTTGTGACTCTGATTTCCAGAGTGGCTCAGTCTTAAACAATTAACCCCTTCCCCAGTGGCTTCTGATTACATCACTCCCAAGTTTGGCAGACATGGCAGTGAATTTCTTCTCAAACCCTAGCCTGCCATGGAGGAGTCACACTCAAAGTAAAACACCATGCTGTCTTTGCAGCTTATGATTACTGTAGGTTTTCTTGCAGCTAACATTGCTGGTCCCTCTTCCTAGGGCTGCTGACCTTGCCTAGGATGCCCTTGGGTTTGTGGTGACAGAACTACTTCCCTGTAATCTGGGGTTAACATTTGAGCCCACTTCCTACTTTTCTCCACGTTTTATTCAGTTTCTCCGTGGTTTCTAGTTTCCCTTTTGGCTGTTTCTTGATTCTTTATCTCAGTGCTAAGTTGCCATTTTTTTTTTTAGGGGATCTCAATTCCAAGTTCCTGAGGAGCTATATTTTGATGATGATCTTTATTCTGCCATTTTTAGTCCCCCAGAAGATAATTTTTGTTACAATTAAAGGAATTCTAGAAGCCAGCATTCCCAGATAGGGATGACCTCAAAGTTAGTAGAGAAGTGGTGTATCAGTCAGTGCTTACTGGAGACAGATTTAATACAACCTATATAAATGTATAGGAATTTACAAGGTTGGCTTACTGTGACCACCCACAAAGTCAGAAGAATACAAAGGGTCTGTCTGCACAATGGATCTGAAGGATGCAGTTGAAGGCCTGGAGCTCCATGTAGTTCCTGTGTGAGTCCGTATCAGGAGGATGAAGGATCTTTGATGGGAGGCTAAAATGTTTGGTGCTAGAGGCTGAAGAGTCTGCACTGGAATCCAGGAGATGACGTCCAAGGTGAAGGCAAGGACTGGAGCTCCTCCAAAGAAACAAAAGCAAGCTTTCCTTCTTTATTTCTCTTTAATGACATTCTGGTAACAATTCTCCCTAGGATAGGTATTGTGGTTTGTGTCTAGATAACCCCTCAAATATCATGCAGTCGAGGGAGTGGGCTTTTCTCAGGTGATTGCATCTAGAATTTATGATTGGTTCATGATCCAATGCTGGGATTAAGGATATGAGTGCTACATCCATCTAAGGATGGATATCCTGCATATCATATAACGGACAAAAAGAGGCTCATCCCTTCTTGTTCTCTCTTGTGGATTTTGCTGTCTTCCACTGACATGGACTGTTGCTCCCCTGACGTGCACCACCCTGCTTGGAGCCATCTAATTATGGACTGAAACCTCTGTAAACTGTGACCTAAATAAACCTTTCCTCTTTTAACTTTGGGTGTATGGTATTTTGTCTCAGCAATAAGAAAAAAGAGGCTAAGACAGTGTGTCTTCCACACCCAGAACTGTGTTAAGCCAGTTCAGTGTTAGCTCCGTGAGTTAGTTCAGTGTTTCTTACTCAAGTTGACACAATCAATCAACCATCATGGCTGTTCTTTGTTTCTTCTTGCTCAGCTGCCTTTAACACAGGGGTGTTCATCATCAGTGTCATTTCACAGTTTGAGTTCACCACTAATCTCCAAATGGGAGGACACTGGGAAAGGCAAAAGGACAAACTTCTGAGCTGAGTCATCTTTAAAGAGTCTTCTCAGAACACACACACACACACACACACACAACCTGTCTTCTCTCCTGTCCTTGACCATATCTGCACTAAGGGAAATGGGGAAGTGCACTCTCTTGGTTAACACATGGCCCCCATGAATAAAATCTGATTTTCTTTCTAAGGAAGAAGTGAATAGATAAGGGGAAAGCACTTAGTAATAGTTATCAGTTCTGACCTAAGCCGTGTAATTGGCTATCAGATATTACTCAATTTTGTGAGTATGTGGGTGGCATCCCTGTCTGCAATAATGAGCAGAGGCTGAACTGACACCATAAATTATTTTCCTGAAATGGTGGGGTGAAGATAAAAATCCAGAAGCTGTTTCTTATAATGCTTTATCTCATTGATTACCATTTTAGGGAAGAAATTCCTGTGGAGATGACAAGCAGATAGTACCTGTGCTTTTTTCAAGCAACCAGGAAGGATGCAGGTCCAGAAACAGAAAAACAAGGCCCTTGCCTCATTGCCATGGTGATGTGTTGAACTAGGAGAAAGCAATTGTCTTGGTTACTTTTCTCTCATTGCTGAGACAAAATACCTGATGCCCAAAATGAATGAAAGAAAGGTTTATTTAGTTCACAGTTTTTAGAGATTTCAGTCCATATTCAGCTGGCTCCAAGAAAGAGTGGCACGGCTAAGGAGCTGCTGTTCATGGCAGCTACAAGCAACCAGAGCTAAGAGGGCCAAAAGGGAAAAGCACGCCTCCTTCTCTCCCTTTCATAGTAGGCAGGCTACCTGCCCCTGGCCAGATGCAGCACACTGCCAGTCCCAGGACTAGACAATAAACCAATCACAAACACTAGACTCAGTCACCTCTATGACCGCATGAGGCTTTGGGAGGACACCCAGACACAAGCCATAACAGCAATGGACTGATAAAGATTTAGGAGAGAAAAGCACTTCTGGTCTGGTGCCCTGAGAAGAGCTGAAAATGTTTAAAGTAAAGAATGGCAATTGAGAGGCCTGTTTTGGAGGTCTATTTCACCTCAACTTGTCCCTACTCTGTGAACTCAGTCCCTTTCCCCCAAGAATATGCGTCATATCTCTCAGTGATGTGCATGCTCTCTTTCTCTTCTTTCTTTCTCTCTCCTTCTTTCTTTCTCTAAGACTTTACTTTTTAGAGCAGCTCTAGGTGTACAGTGCCATTGGCAGGATAGTAGAGATTTCCCATGAACATATCCCGACCCCATCTCCCACCCCATTATCATCCCTCACCAGAATGGTACATTTTCTGTGATTGTGAGAAGTGCATCAGCACATCATTGCCATTCTCACTCTGTAGTCCACATTAGGGTTCACTCTAGATGGTTGTCATATTTTGGATCTAAAACAGCCCCCAAAAGTCTCTTGGGGCTCTTTGAAGATGATTGGCTCATGGGGCAGCTGTACTCATCTGTGGGTTGGCCCACAGCTGAATATGCCTTTGGGAGATGGGTCTGGTTGAAAGAGGTGAGTCACTGGGGATGTGCCTTCAGAGGGATTTCTCTGGGTCCTCCAATGACTGTGTCTGCTTTGTGGCTGCCATGGGCTAAGCACAGGTCTTCTGCCAGGTGCTTTCACCATGCTTTTCTGGAGCCAGCCAACTTTGGACTGAACCCACTGGAAACCGTGAACCAAATCAACCTGTCTTCTAAGCTGTGGTTGTTGAGTATTGTGTTCCAGTGACAGGCAAGTGACTAAGACAGTGGCGTATGCCCTGTGAGTTGGGTCAAATATATAATGACTTGTATCAGCTATTTTAGAATCAAACATATTTTCTTTTTTTAAAATTCATTTTATTGGTGCATTTTTTTACATATGTAATGATCACATTCATCATAGGGAATTTGTGCCTGTACATAATACATCTCAATTATTATTCTCCATCCCTCTCCCTTCAATCCTTCTTCCCTTGCTCATTTACAAAACTTGTTTCTATTGTTTCCCTTCTATTTTTCTTTATTTTTAAATTTTTAGCACAAAGTGCATTTATTAGAAAAGAACAAAGTTATGAAATATCCTCATATTTTTCCTCGAGAAATTAAAAATAAAAGACAATAAAAACAAAAGTGCATAGAAGAAAATAATAAAGATCAGAAAACACAACCCCTTATCAAACTGCCAGCATTGTTTTTCATAAAGATTAGCATTTTCATTCTTATATTTCTGTAAAAATAGAAAAGACCCAGAGTACTCTAAACCACTTTGATAAAGGAACCAAATTAGAGCTCCAAACCTCTCCAGTCCCATGATTTATCACAAAGTTACACCAATCATGACAAAACAGCGTTGATATAAAGACAGACAAACCACTAAAGTACCAATATAAAGTCCCAAAACAGATACCTACATAATAGAAAATTGATTTTTGTCAAATATGCAAAAGCAGTTAAGTGTAGAAAAGACTGTACCCTCAATAAATATACTGGAACAACTGATATCCACATGCAAAACCCCCAAACCTTGTAGCACATCAAAAATTTCTTAAGACATCCAAAAGTCAACACAAAATGACTCACAGTTGGTTACTTAAGTAAAGGCAGGTGTGGCCTAGTTGTTGATAAGCTGAAGTCAGTCTTTCTGGGACAAAATGCATGTTTTTCCTTACCACACTAATGAAACAATACAATGTTCATTCATGCATGACATAGTTACTTCACTAATACATATGTTCTCAAGGTGCATCCATTTACCTATAAAAATGTCTAGTTTGTCATTCTTTATGGCTGAATAGTATTCTATTATATAGAAATATCACGTCTATTTTACCCATCCCTCAGTCGATGGGGATTTAGGTTGTTTCCAAGATCTGTCTATTACAAACTGTGCTACTATAAACATGGGTGCACATATATCGCTGTGGTGTGATGTTTTTAATTCTTTTGGGAAGATACTCAGAAGGGAAATAGTTGGGTTGAATGGGACCTCCAATCCTTGTTTTTTGAGGAATCTTCACACTGATTTCCACAATGATTGCACCAGTCTACATTCCCACCAACAGTAGAGAAGTGTTCCGTTTTCCACACAACGCCTCCAGCATTTGTTATAGGTTGATTTCTTGATAGTAGCCATTCTTTCCGGGGTGAAGTGGAACCTCAGTGTTGCATTAATTTGCATCTCTTGAATGACCAGTGATGTTAAACATTTTTTCACGTATTTATTTGCTGTTTGTATTTCATCTGAGAAGTGTGCATTCATCTCAGATGCCCATTTTTGGATTGGGACATTAAATCTGGGAGGACTGATTTTTTTTTGAGTTCTTTATACATTCTTGATAATAATCCTTTATCTGAAGAACAGCTGGTGAACGTTTTCTCCCACACAGTGGGTTGTCTTTTCACTCTGTTGGTGGTTTCTCTTGCTGTACAAAAGCTTT
Organism: Dolichotis patagonum; assembly: GCA_004027295.1. Classification (NCBI taxonomy): domain Eukaryota; kingdom Metazoa; phylum Chordata; class Mammalia; order Rodentia; family Caviidae; genus Dolichotis; species Dolichotis patagonum. Next base: position 4,255 of record PVJX010040263.1, on the reverse strand, counting down.
TCAGTAGACTGAAATCCCGTTTGTTGATTCTTTGTGCTAAGACCCATGCAACCTGGGTTTTATTCATAAAGTCTTTGCCTACACCAATCTTCCATTTTTCTTTATTTTTAAAAATCTCTATTCCCTTCCCCCTTCTCCCTTTTTCATTCTCCTTCTCATTTGAACATTTTCTTCCTACTTCCCAGTATCTAGCCTCCGTTTGGTCCTTATTTGCCTTTTAGGTTTCTCACACAAGAGGAACAATGTGTTATTTAAACATGTGTGAATTCATTTTACTTAGAATTCTTCAAATGGTATTTTCTAAAAATCCTTTGCTCTTTCTTCATCCTTCCTGCCCCCACCCTGAGCCCCTAGCATCCTCTGATCCTTACTGTCACCACTGTTTGACTGTTTCCAGGAAGTCATACAGTTAGATTCCTGTGGTATATAGGTTTCTTTCACTTCTCTTACTTGGTAGTATGAATTTAAGTTTCTTCCATATTTTTTTCATGATTGAGTTAATTATCACTTTTAGATGCTGAAGAATGACCAGAATGTTGGTCTTGGGTGTACCATGATATTTGTCCATTCACTACTGAAGGGATCTTAGTTGCTTCTCAGTTTTGGCAATTTTGTAGTAGCATAACGTGCTACTGTTTTAATCTGCATCTCCTTGACAACATATAATATGGAGCATATGCTTATTTTACATCTGAGTATCATCTTTAATGAGATATCTGTTAAGATCCTTGGGCACTTTTTAATTGGGTTGTTTGTTTTCTTATTGAGTTTTTGTTTTTGGAAATAGGGTCTTGCTCTGTTGGCCCAGGCTAACCTTAAACTTGTGGTGATCCTTTGACCTCATTGGAAAGAGGTTGGTATAGAGGAAAAATTGGCATAATTTCTTCCTTTTTCTTTCCCAGTGCTGGGGTCAGACCCAGGCCCCATGAATGCTAGGCAAGCTATCTACCAGTAAGTTACATCACCCAACACTTTCTTAAGTGTTAGGTGGAATTCATTAGTGAACCTCTCTGGACCTAGTGCTTTCTGTTTTACTTACTGGTTTGATTTCTTTTAAAATATGGGCCTGTTCACATTGTCTTTTTCTTGTGTGAATTGCAGCAGCTTTGTTGAGGGGGAGGGTGGTAATTAGGATAAAACCCAGGGTCTCACATACGCTAAGCAAGTGCTCTGCCACTGAGCTATATTCCCAGACTTTTAAAATTTTACTTTTAGATAGGGTCTCTGTAGTTGCCCAGGCTGGCCTTAAACTTGTGATCCTCTTGCTTCAGCCTCCTGAGTAGTTAGGATTATAGGTGTGTGCAGTAAGGCCCAGCCAGATTGTGCCTTTTAATCAATTAGTCCACTTCATCTGGATTGTCAAATTTGTAGGCATAGAGTTGCCAGTAGTCTTCCTCTATTATCCATCTATGTATGTATGTAAGTCTGTCCGTCTGTCTGTCTGTCTGTCTGTAAGTATGTAGGTATTATTTTGAGACAGGTATTTCTGTATAGTTCATGCTGGCCCTGAATTCACCATGTGTCCCAGACTGGCCTTGAACTCATGGCGACCCTCCTGTGTGCTGGGTTACAGGCATAATCTATCATACTTGGCTTTTATTATCCTTTCAGTGTCCATGGGCTCTGTAGCGATAACCTTTTTTTCTTTGTAATATTAGTAATTTATGCCTTCTCTTTTGTGAACCTGGCTAGGGGCTTATTGATTTAATTGATCTCTTCATAGAATTAGCTTTTGATTTTGTTGATTTTCTCTATTAATTTCTATTTGTAATTTTATTGATTTTTTACTCTAATTTTTTCTTTTCTTCCTCCTCCTCTTTGTCTTCCACCTCCTTTTCCTCCTCCTTCTCGTCTTCTACCTCCTGTCCCTTCTCCTTCTTATAGTATTGAGGATAAAAGACATGGGTGCTCTGCCGCTGAGCTGTGCCCCATCCCCCTTAAAATTCTGAGACATGATTTTGCAAAGTTGTCCAGGCACGACTTGAACTTGCCATCTTCCTGCCTCAGTCTCCAATAGTGCTGGGATCACAGTCATAAACCACTATCCCCAGACCTTTTCTTCTTATTATTTTGAATATTTTATTTTAAAGAGGAAAAAAGTAGAAATAACAATAAAACAGAGTTTCAAGACAAGCTAGTAAGACAGTAACAGTAATTAGTACACTGTATATTGTTGTCTACTTGTTATTCAGAGTACGAGATATAGGCTTGATAGCTCATCCAAACAATGTTAACACAGACCTTTCTGTTCCATGAATTATGAGAAACTAGCTGTATTACTCTTTTATTTTTTTTGTAATGGGAATCAAACTCATGACCTTGTGCTTGCCAGGCAGGTACTATGCCACTGAGCTATACCCCTGGCCTGTATTACTATCTTAACTACCATATACATATATATTTTTTCCTTTTCCCTTCCTTTTTTCTACCTTTCCCCCATCACAGTTTCTCTTTTTTTTTTAAAGAGAAGAAGAAAAATAGAAATAAAACAGTTTCAAATCAGACTAATAGGACAGTAACAATAATACATTGCGCATTGTTATCTTCATAAAAGTTACTCAGTGTACAAGATATATGCATGAAATAATGTTTAAACAATATTAGTATGAATCTTTCTTTTCAATGAACTAAGAGAAAATAGCTGGATAAATGTCTTAACTATCTTGTGTATGTGCATATATAATATACTATATATAATATATACACATATATACACATGTATATAAAAATACATATTATATATATATATTTCCCCTTTTCTCTTTCCTCTTTTCCCCTTTCCTCCATTAGTTTCTCTTTTATCTTAAAGTTTCTTCCCAATTCACAATTTATCTATTGTACTTTTGGATCTTATTTATTCATTCAGCTTCTCACACTGTTGAGAATGTGATGTTTACACATACGTGTTTGATTTATTTCACTTATGAATATGGTCTCAAGTTGCCACCACTTACCCATAAAAATCTCCAGTTTATTCTTCTTTATGGCTGAGTAGTACTCTTTTATATAAAAAAGCACATTTTTTAATCCATTCCTTGGTTGATGGGCATATGGATTATTTCCGAGATTTAGCTATTAAAAATTGTTCTGCTATAAACATAGGTGCACATATATCACTGTGATATGATGTTTTTAATTCTTCTGGGAACATTCCCAGAAGGGGCATGGCTGGGTTGAATTGGTCCCTTAATCCTAGTTTTTAAAGAAATCTCCACACTGATTTCCACAGTGTTTGCACCAGTCCACACTCCCACCAACAGAAGTCAAGGGTTCCTTTTTCCCCGCAGCCCTTCCAGCTATTGGTTGATTTCTTTATAATAGCCATTCTTTCATGAGTAAGATGGAATCTCAGTATTATTTTAATTTGCATTTCTTGAATGGCTAGTGATACGGAACATTTCTTCATGTATTTGTTTGCTGTTTGTATTTCTTCATCTGAGAAATGTGTATTCATCCCAGATGCCATTTTTAGATTGAATTTAGGGGACCTGATTTTTTCAATCCTTTATATGTTTAAATATGTCTTACTCTGAATTTGATCTTTATTTTTTAGTTTGCCAAGGTAGAATCTTAGATAATTGATTTTAGAACTTTCTATTTTTCTTTCCCTTCTTTCTTTCTTTCTTTCTTTCGTTCGTTCGTTCTTTCTTTCTTTCTTTCTTTCTTCTTCCTTTCTTCCTTTCTTCCTTTCTTGTCTTTTAAGAACAGAATATATTTATTGGGGAAAGAAAACTTCTGTCTGAGAGAGAGAGAAACAGAAAGGGTCACGAGTGCATTGCTGAGGACCCTGCCTTTTCCAGGGATTTTTATAGAGCAAAACCATAAAGTGAGAGGGCCCAAGGTGGGGACAAATAGGAAATCACAAGATGGGCTTGAGGTGAGACAAACTATGATCAACCAATAAGATTTTGTTTTTCTAATGTAAGCATTCATGCTACAAATTTCCCACTTTACAGACTGCTTCCATAGCATCCCATAAATTTTGGTAAGATGTATTTTCATTTTCTTTTAATCCAACTTTGTAAATTCTCTTGAGATTTCTTCTTTGACTCGTGTATTATATAGAAGTGTGTTGCCTAATTTCCATGTATTTCGGGATTTTCCAATTGTCTTTGACTTCTAATTCCATTGTGGTCTAGGAGCAGACATTATATGACTTTCTTTATGAAAGTCTTCATTTTCTGAAGTGTGTTTTATGACCCAGAACATGAACACTTGAGGTCTATTTGGGTGAATGTTCTAGCAAACATGAGAC
>PVJX010040262.1:0-15293 GCA_004027295.1 Dolichotis patagonum | reverse complement strand
CTGTTACTCTTGTCCTGCTGACCTGCTTTGATGTTCTGTACCAACTTCACTATACTGTCTCAATTGGCTTTATTCCATCCTGGTTTTTTGTAACTGTTTGCATCCTCACTGTGTGTTCACTTTGTATGCCTTAATTTTGTAACATGAACAGCTATTTCTGGGAGGACAGTATGTGGTTTGTCAACTAGTGATTTATGGGTTTTTTTTTTTTTTTGAGATTTTGTATTGTTTCTACCCTTTTTTCTGTATTGCTTTTTTTCTCTCTTTAAATAAAATTAAAAAAAAAAGAAAGAGGACTCTAGTTTCAACTTGGAATTTTGTCAGGCAACAACACCTAGAGAGAAGTAAAACACAGTGTTTCACTTTGTTTATTTTTCCAGTTTCCTTCCATTCAAACTAGAGATTCTGATTTTCTATGTATGGCACTGATGCAGTTGTTTTCGGAAGTGTAGCTCAAAGGTAGGCCACACATTTAGCATGGGCGAGATGCTAGGTTCTATCCCCCTTACCCCCAAGAAAAAGAAAAGAAAAATTTATATTAAAATAAATTAAACTTAGGTCAGTTTTTTTAAATGAAGCAAAATCAAGAGCTAGCTTTTTGTAAAGTACCAGAGAACAAATATTTTTAATTTTCTGGATCAGACAGTCTCAACCACAGATAACCTGTAAGTGACTGGGTGTGACTATGTCCCAATAAAACTATTGCCAAAAACAGACTTGGGCTCAGGTTTGACCTGCAGGCCACCGTGTAGAGACCTCTAAGATAATAATGTAGCAAAGGTACTGAAAAGACAGTACCTTCCACTACATGGTGCAGAGAGGAGGATTCAATTCCAAAGTCTTATTCTAGAATAAATCTAGAAGATCAAGAACAATGACCAGAGGAATGGACATAAGTCTTGGAGCCTTTTACCTCACACAACTGCCAGGTCCATCTACTGACCCTGTCCTCATGGAAATGTGTTCTGGAACTTTAGTTTCTATCTTTCCTCATCCAGCCTTGTCCAGTGGCCATCTATCTAATACACTCAGGACTGGGTGGAAGGGCCCTTTGGAGTCATGGGTGGGCCCAGGAAGCCCCTTCAGCCCAAATCCCCCTCCTCTGCTATATCCTCATCTCCACCCTAGGCCCTACAAAGATATGCCTTGGCTTCTCAAGTTGTCATTGCTTAAAATGCCCATGCTCTTTGATGCCGACACTGTCAAGTCATTGCGAGCTATATCCCATTACCTACAAAAGGCAGCCTCAATGCATTAGCTAGAACTATTACCAGACTGGTTTTCCAACCCCAGAACAGAATACTGCACTAGAAGGGCCCAAAGGGGAGGGCCCCATCCTTGCATTTTCTGAGAAAGTGACACTTAGCTGAGAGAGAAGGGAGTTCCTGGGCATAGGACTGCCCTTGCATTGCTCCTCCTAACCTCCTCCTTAGGCTAACTTTACAGAGCACCTACCAAACACTATATGGTAATGTTTAAAAAAGTGATCTTACTTATGCACTAACTATATTATATATTTTATTTGCAGCACAAGACAGTTCTTCTTCACTCAGCCTCGCCCAAGCAAGTCAAAACATTGCTAGTTTATTTAATCCTCACCACACTAGGCAGTAGATTCCATGACTCCATGCTACAGATGAGGCACTGAGGCTCAGACTAAGCAGGGAGACAGTGAAGGCAGCCTGCAAAGTTTCACCTTCCTGGTGACCACATCCAGCTCTCTTGCCTTCCTGTGGAGGACTCTCACACCTTTCCCCACTGGCCTTTCGGTCTACTTCTTTGTATCAAGTTCCATGCTCCTGGTCACCACCTTTCCTCTGTCCCCTCTACCACAAAGTGAGACACCCTAGCCCTGCTCAGTGACCTTGTGCCCAGCTGGGCCCTGGAAGGCTGCCTGGGGCTCTTGGGCTGATGATCCCAACCCTGGAATCAGAGATGGCAAGGGCTGTAGATAAGGCAGGAGATCAGGTGTCACCCTAGAAGGCCTCCCATCTCCAGGGTGGGGGTGTTGCTGCTCACAGGCTGGCAGCCTCTTTAGCCCATACCCCACACTCACCCAACCAGTTGGGTCACACCACCCACATGCCGGCTAGATCCGTTTGGATGGGTACACCATGGCATGACCCAGCTTGTCTGCTGCCTGTCCTGGCTGCCACTGCCGCCCCTCCCCTCTTCCCAGGTGTGTGTGGTCCAGGTGTGCAAAGGGCCTTGGTTCACATGTGACAGTGTTTTGCATGTTTCACAGAAAAAGAGACTCAGACTCTTCCCTGGGAGCTTAAGAAGGGACAAAAGGAGGGCTGACCAATGCAATCCCCTGCACCTGTGAGCACTGGCTCACAACAAGGGAAAGCGACTTCAAAGCCCAAGGGTTGGTGCAGACGGGCTGGAGATGCTCTGTCCCACAGGAACAGAAGACTAAGTTCAGCGAGTTCTGCTCTGGTCTCAGTTTCCCCATTTGAAAACAGCACAAAGAATTCCCTCACCATAAGTCTGAGTTATTTCTTAGCAGGATTTCTTGGCCTTGGGCATACTCCATGGTCACATTCATTCATTTATTCAAGATATATTTTTTAGGGCCAGGGATTTAGCTCAGTGGCTCAAGCGCCTGCCTGGCAAGTGCAAGGTCATGAGTTTGATCCCCAGTACCAAAAAAAAAAAAAAAAAAAGATTTTTTATTTTAGTACCAGTCAAGTGCCAGGAGCTCTGCCCAGCCCACGAGGCAGCAGGAGGCAAGACAGTAGGATTAAGGCTCTCGTAGGGCTTATGTCAAACAAGAGAGTCAGACACAAGTAAGTCAACATGGAAGTCAGGGAAAGAACCTCAGCAACTGACATGGTCTTTGGAAAAAATGCAGCTGGAGGATCTGGCAGACACTAACCTGCCGTGGGGGCTATAACCTCCTCTGGGGGAGCTCAGAGACCTCTTGAGGACAGCTTTGGTGGAAGCTGCAATGGCAAGAAGGAGCCACCGTGGGAAGAAAGGTCGAGGGCCACATTCCAAGTGGAGGAAAAAGCAGGTGCAAATACCCTGGACTGAGCAGGAACTTGCCCTGTAGAGGAATAAGCTGTGACCATGTGGTTTCAGTGTGGTGGGCAATGGGGAGAAAGGTCAGCGAGGGAGGCAGGGGCAGGAGCCTTAGGGGCTCCCTGAGGAGAATGACCAAGGCTCCCCAGCCCCGGGAGTTAGGGAGACTTGGAAGTCTTGGGAAGACCTGGCATCACCTTTCTCCTTCATTACTGTTTTCCTAGGCCTGCAGATCTGCCTGAAGAGGTGATCTGGTGAGTCTAGGTTGATTCATATGACCACCTCACACCACGGGAAGGCCTCACCTCTTATTGGTCAGCCCTCCTTCTAGATCTGCATGGAACAGCCAAAGACTGGCTCCAAAAAGAGATTGGGAGGGAAAAGGGACCTGGCTGGGCCCAGTGGTGGTGCACACCTACAATCCAAGCATTCAAGAGGCTGAGGTGGGAGGATTTTGAGTTTGAGGCCAGCCTGGGCTACATACTGAGTTCAAGGCTAGTCTAGCAAGACCCTGACTGGGTGTCAGGCAGACAGAAGCCACAGCAACATGCTTTACACAGCTTCTGCCAGGTCTGACCTCGATTCTCCCTTTTGCTGTTGTTTGAGCCCCATTCACTGCTATTCTCCTCTCTCACCCCAGGTGTTTCTGGGACGTTTGTTGGTGGCACCATTTGTCATTGAAGAAGATCAAAAAATAAGTAGAAATGACCAGGACCATCCCTTCCTTTTTACACGTTGGAGATGCAAAAGCAGTCTGAGGTGCTGGGAAGCCTAGAATCTAGATCTTCTAATAACCCACTCTGGGACTCTGCCGCTGCTTCTTGGGTTCCTGAAGGAACTCCTTGTTGCCCTGCGTGTGCCCTCTGCAGCCTTCCCATTCCTGTGCAGGTGTGGGCATGGCGTGAGGAAGTGGATTTTCTCTTCCTGGTTCAACAGCCAAGTAGTTTGCATTGGACCTGATGTTCCCACAGACACAGCATAGAGAGCTGGCTGTGCGCAGGGTGACTGGGGCACAGACACTTCACTTCTCTGTACCTGAATTTTCTCCTCTGTAAACTGAGGCTACTTCTACCACTGAACTCACAGGGTTGCTGGAAGCCTGTGTTCCAATACATAAAGCACTTGGAATAACCTGTAGCCTGTGTTGTACTCAGGAGGGTGGGGTATAATTTCTAACCCTTTATGGTCCCTTGAATGTACTTCCGGCTTTGAAGTGTTCTCTTCATTTCTTTTCTTCATTCAACCAGCACTTACTGAGCATTTGCCAGGCCCTGGCACTCACAGTACATGCAGTGAGAAATGTCGCTGAGTCTCCACAGGGCACGCGGGGAGGGACCAAGACAGCCTCGATGACAGCATACAGCTTGCCAACCATCAGGCTGGTGGCTGCTTGCTCTTAAAGGCTGCATTACTCCAAGAATGAACCAGGAGAACTCACTGTGACCTCTGTGCCCTGGGCTGGATCAGGAGCAAGAGACCTGCCAGGACCCCATCCTCTGGCCCCCTTCCACCTCCGGGGAGTGCCAGGGCAGAAATCCGGCCCTGCCCTCACTGGCTGTGCACCGATAACCTCCTCAGAGGGGAAGCCATTTGTTTGGGAGGAAATGGTGCAGAATGAGCAGTGGCCACATTTCAAATGAAGGCTGAGGCCTGGGTTCCAGGGCCCTACTGGCCATCGGATGAGATGGCCGGGCTGAGCCTTCCCAGGAGGCCTTCCGGGACTGTGCAGAGCTGATTCAGTGAGGCCCTGCTTGCCTGGCCCCAGTGAGCTTCCAGGAGTTCCGTTTAAAGCCATTTTTGGAGCAGTATGCTAAACACAGGCATTTTTTGTTCTTGTTGTTCCCATTCCACTACGTGTGAGGAGGAAAGGGCAGGAAGTCTGAATTACAATTGCCTGGCTGTACGTTTCAGCACCTGGGGTGTTTTTAAAGATGTGGCTGCCAGAACCCAGCCTCAGACCAAGGAGGGCCCTGGCTGGATCTTTGGAAACCAGCCTCCCCAGGGATCCTAACCAGCAGCAGAGGTTGAGCTACAGCTATAAGGAATTCCCATTCCTGCAGTTCTCACCCTGACCTGCCTCAGTCACCTGGGCAGTCGCCAGTCACCTCAGTCACCTGTAAAGACCTGGTGGTAAACCCAAACTGGGCACACCTTGGACCTGGTACAGTAGAGCCACTGAGGATGGGGACTGGGCACTGTGATTTTTGAAAGGTCCCCCAAGTGAATCCCCAGGGAAGTGAAAGAGGAAAATCTCTGATAGTTCCATCCCCCAGGTGTAATAGGGAAGCTAAGGCCCAGAAAAAATAGTAACTTGTTCAGAAGTTAGGGGGCAAAGCAGCAGTAAAAGCCAAGACCCCACCAAACCCCCAGGCTGGCTCCACCCCAGGCAGTGTCATGGATGTGTTTACACCACTGGAATGGGCAGATCTGTGAGCACTGTCCCAGGGACCTACCCTGTTTTAAACCAGCTTTGAGTGTGGGTGGCACCTGAAGGTGTGACAGGTTGTCACGTATGGTTGGGACCTTCCTCAGCAAAAGGGATTTGGCAGTTGATTTTGAGATGCACCAAAAGGAGCCTAATCCAATGACCAGAGCCCCTAAGAAGCAAGTGTTTTAGAAGTGGAGGGTAGAATGCTGGTTATTACAGGCTGATGGTGGGAGGGGAGAATGGTTGGGGTGCTTTGGGTCACAGAATAAATATTTATAAACTGAAGAAACAAGCTGAAAGATCTGTTGTGCTCCAAAGTGATCAGTTAGTGCCAGTAGGTTGTTAATGCTGAGTGTTCACAAGAGCAACAATAGCTACGTGGAGTTAATTAGCTAGATTCAGTCATTCCAATACATACTTCAAAACATGCTGTATATGATAAGTACAATTTTGTATAATAAACAAAAATATTTGGAAAAATAAAACAGAATGTCTTGGCTGGAGGGTGGCAAAAAGAGCGATCAGCTTTGAGAGGGCAGGTTGGGGGTTTAGCTCAGTAGCTCAAGTGCCTGCCTAGTAAGCACGAGGTCGAGAGTTTGATCCCTGGTACCAAAAAAATAAATAAATAATTGAGAGAGCATTGAGGGACCCATGTCGTGGTACATACCTACAGTCCCAGCAACCTAGGAAGCTGAGGCAGGAGGATCACTTGATCCCAGGAGTTTAAGGCCAACGTGGGCAACATAGTCTGCATCAGAGAGAGAGAGAGAACAGAGTCCTGGCCTCAGATATCAAACCTCTTCCTAAAACTCCTGCAAAGAAAGGACATTACAAACTGAATACGGAGGTTGGAGCCCTGCTATCCAAGAGGCCAGGCCAGCAAACAGCCAGGAGCACAGATGCAGGCAGGTGCCAGGGAATATAGCCAGGACGCTCAGCCGAGAAGCTACAGTGCCCTCCATTCCCTTTCTAGTTTTGGCACAGCTCGGAACTCACTTGGGTACATGACAAGGAGAAAGAGTTCACAGTGTTGTGAGCTGTAGGCCAGAGGGAGTGTTGAGGACAGGGTTTTGGGACACCTGACATGAACCATTCCGTACACCTCACCCCAGAGGCAATGGGTCCCCTGCAGGCAGGGCCTCAATTCCTCCTGCACTGGGGAGGTAGGAGAGGTGGCAGAGCTTACAGATGCTCAGGAAGATGAGCAGACCCCCCCAGGATGTGGGCAGCAGAGTCCAGGTCAACGTTGAACTTATGCAGGGCAGCACTTCGTACAGTTTCTTGTGTTTCCCTTTCTTGAGACCTTCTGAGATGATACCTTGTGACTTGTTCAGCTGTTTAAAATCCCCCTTTCCCCTGCTCCTGTGGCCTGGCTAGGACAGGCAAATGGAGCAAGTTTGACTCACCAGCATCCCCAGTGGGTCACTATTGCTCACTCGCTCTTATTTATTCAGAACTCCCAGAAAGACATTTCCCTAGCACCACATGTGCCCCAAAGGCCCACTGTCACCTTGTCCATTTGTATTCCCTCCCAACACTTACCACCTCCTGAAATTATCTGCTTCCTGTGCTTCATGATCGCTGACTGTCACCACTGCCTCCCTGAAGCTGTGGTAAAGCTTCATAAAAGCCTGGGCCGCATCAGACTGGAGCCGGGCAAGCTACCCTGCAAAGCTGTGAGTCAGACAGAGCCTTCCAGGACAGCTCCTCCATGTCCCATCCCAGAGCGATGCCTGGGACCCCCTTCAGGGAAGCTCAGGAGGTCGCCAGAAGCTTTTAGAGATCTGAACTCTCAAAGAGAAAGAGGTGAAGCCATTAGCCCTGACATCTCCCAGGGGAAACTGTTCCCCTCTCCAAAACCCCAAGCTTGGTTGGTCACACCATTTGCTTTGAAGGATCAGTTCATCACAAACCAATACCTTCCCAATAGTCAATGACCACCACTACATCTCTGTGTCACATAGCATGCTCAGGGACAGGGAGATTTCTACATCCTTATTCACAGTGTCAAACTGGACATTCAGTGGACAGAAAAGTGAGCACACAGCTGGTGGGCCACACTTTGAGTGGAACTGCTCTGGGTACCCAACACCCAGGATAGGTGAGTATCAGCTGCTACAAGGGTCCAGGCCCTTCTCAGAGGCTGGGCTTGGGAGCTTTGGGGCCATAGCTGCGTCCCCTGACAGTAAAAAGCCAGGGCTAGGAATCAAGGCATAGAAGGTTCTCCATCTCCAAGATACATGAGGGAGGCTGGCAGAGGTGGGAGAACCTGTGTCCTGGGATCTCTCGAGTCCAGTAGAACCTTCACTGGGAGAGGGAACAGATTTGCTCAGCACCACACCTGTCACCACCATGCCACTTTAGCCAAGAGTCACTCAACTTCTCTTGAGATGTTTCATACATTTTAGTGCTGATTCCAGCCCAAGAAGAATGTGCATTAAGGACCCGGAGCAGAGTTAAGGACCCTGAGTTTCTGAGCCCAGCCTAGGGACAGCTGGCTTCAGTCCACCAGGCGCCAGGCCACTGACAGGGGTGGGGTGGAGATAAGGTCCTGGCCCAGCCTTCTTGGAGATGGCAGTTTAGATCGCCCCACCCTGGCCCTCCCTACCCTCAAAGAGCCAGGGAGGAGGGGATAAAAGCGAGATTGAAACTCTCTACTTCTTCAAGAGTGGTTGGCCTGGCTCCCTGGGCCGCCTGCCTCGGGAGCTCAGGAATGCCACGGCCCACATCCTGCACACAGTAGGCATCCCAAGCATCTGCTAGGACAGGCACAGAGCACAGAGCACAGCCTGCAGAGCAAGCCCTGCCCTGCCTGCTCCAACCCCAGCCTTGCCCAGTACCACCTCAGGACCCCGAAACCCATGGACACATTGTTCCCATTCCTCCACGATTGGAATGTCTGTTTATCATCATTGCTGCTCTGCTCAAGGACATCTATTCCTAGAGGTCTGCTAGGGTCTGGTCGGGAACACAGGTAGAAAGACAGGAGCAGGAGCTCTCGGCCCCCAGTGTGTGCACTGGAGACCCTAGCCCAGGCACAGTGTGCTATACATAACCAGAGGGGTGTCCACCAGCAAGAGCTGGAGTGCGGGAGCTGGCATCTCCTCCTCAGGCCTCTCAGCCCCTTTGTCCTGGCCCTTTTCTTTGTCAGAATGTGGGGAACAATTGCTCCTGTCCAATGACCCATCTGTTCCTCCTGTACCTCTGAGCATATATCTTTCCACCTAATGTAACCTCTTCTTCCTCCCATCTCCTGCTGGGCAAACCCTCCTTCCCATATGAGACCTCAGCACTTTATCAAGGTACAGGACTTGGACTTCAATTGTACATTCACCATCCCTGGTTATGCCTTGGGTAAGCTACTCGACCTCTCTGTGCTTCTGTTTTCTTATCCTTAAAAAGTGCCGGGAGCATTGCTCATATTCGTAACCCACTCACCATCTTGGAATCCTCTGTCTCTGGATATTTTCTGTTTGTCTATCATGTGAACCTGTGCTTAATGTAGAAGTCAGAACTCAATTTCCCACCCCCTGTTGGATCACAAATCTATGTAACCATTTAAGCCATTTAAGTTGGTGGTCAGCAACTCAAGCACTGTTTTGTCTCTTCATGAGGATGGCAGTAGAGGCAGCTGAATCTTTGGAGACAGCAGAACTTGTGTGGCAGAACTTGTGCATCGTAAGAACAGTTGTATGTCTGCTAAAGCATCCCCCATAGAATGGCTGGGTGTTACCTCCATTGGCCTCCCTTACAAACTCAGTTTTCTAATATTTTTTATCTAATATTTTGTTATCTAATGTTTTTAAAGAAACGGCCTTTTCTGCTTAAACTGGCTGGAGCAGACCCTGCTGTTTGTAACCAAGACCCTTAGTGACTTCATGAAGACAATAATAATACCTCCCTTCTAGAGTTATTGTAACAATCAAACATATCTACAGGCTTGACAGGAAGGCAAGAGAGAACCAGCCAACTTCCAGCTTCCTGGTTTGGGGACAATGTTCTCTGTCTGTGGCTCACAGCCTCCCTGTGGCACATTGCTTTCCTCTTTGGAGACTTCCCTCTCCTTTTAGAAGTTCAAGAGCCACAGGGGTGCACTAGGTCTCAAGGTGAGTCTTTACACTCACCTCCCAGGTAAAACCAGGACTTTTGAACCCTATGCCAAAGGGTCCCATTCTAGCCCTGTCTCGGGTATCAGACCTATTTGCTACAGAACGCAGCACCACGGCTAGGGCTCCTGCAGCTGGAAGGAGTCTCTTCCTGTGGAAAGTTGGGTGGAAATGGAGGGGTACTGAGGCTCCTTAATCTAGGGGCACACTTCTATCCCCAGAAATAGCTATGGGGTATAGAACAGAGAGTCCTGGAACCCCAATAGTTAGTAGCTCAGCCAGTGTTGCATACAGTGCTCATACTTTTGGTTCTGCCCCCAGGGTGCCTGGAAGATTGGAATTGGTCAGATCTTCCAATTCACTGCCTTGTAGTCCCAGAACCAATGTGCCATGTCCCTGTAGTCTCCTGACTTTCTGCCCATGGGGCGGTGTCCCCCATAACCACCCCAGGGCAGGGCTGGTCTCCCAGGCATTCTGAGAGTGACCTATGGGTCACTGTGAACCCTGGAACAAGCACGGGCCCAATGGTCATCATGTGCCCATCTCCATTTGTCTGTTCGTCATCAGAACAGGTCACCTGGAAGAACTTCTTTGTCTTAGAGTTTGTGCCTGCATTGTGTTGAATTTTGTCACTTAGGTCATGCTAACTTGTTCAGCAGCTTTAGGAGACTAATATACTTTTCTCTTTATTAATTGAATTATGAACCACAAAGAGGGGAAGGGAGAGGAAGCTGGTGCTATCTTCCTGACACGGGCCCCATAAGCAAATGGAGATGAGTCATCTGTGTCACTCCCTCTCCAAGATGTTTGTAATTAATGGTGACTATCGTTACAATTAGGGAATTTTGCATAAGCAGTTTTGAGGAAAAACTGGAAAGGGAACAACTGAGATGCTGTCCTATAGGAATAAGGTACGAGTCACATATGTAATTTTGTATTTTCTAATAACCACATTTAAAAAAACAAACAAGCAGGTGAGGATAATTGTAATAATATATTTGACCTCATATATCCCAAGTGTTATTATAGTATGCAATCAATATAAAAATACCAGTGAGATATCTTACACCCTTGTATTTTTTCTGGTACGTATTTTAAACTTCGAGCACACCTCCGTTCCAGCTAGCCAGATCCCTGTAGCTCAGTGGCCATGTGGACTCATGATGGAACAGCATGGCTCTCAGGAGAGCCAAGTCCTTCTCTCCAAGGGTCAAAGCCACCAAAACCTGTGGGGATGTATGGAGTGATGTGAGCAACACAGGCGTCTGAAGAGGATCTTGTAAAAGAAAACTCACTGAGATAGAAGTAAGTCTCTAAAAACGCAGCATCCTCCTCCAAAGGTCTCCTACGCATTCTAAGCCGCAGTTTCCACCACCCCTGAGACGGACTCATGGGGAGATTTCCTTCAGGGTGCTTGTGAGGACTGAGCAGGCCTTGGGCACATGCACAATAAGGTGATCACAGCTACGTGGTGGGACTCATGGCTGGGCAGAAAGAGCAAACAAGAACAAGGGATGCTTTGTTTTCTTTTTAGAGCACAGGTTTTTTAAATTTTTTATTTTAAAAGGAGTAAAATTAAACACAACAAGACATAACAGAATGGGACATAAGAGAACATAAATTTCAAAGCTAGACAGCCAGAGATCTTCACTATCTGTCATATTGTCTCTTGTTTTCTTTCAAATGGTTGTCCATATCTTTGCATATGGGAGCTCATACTAAATAACATAGCCAATCTTCTCACAAGATGTGTAGTTCATTGGCTGCCACTTGCTAAGTGGGGGGGGGCGTTGGGGGGAACGACACGGGACGGGGTACAGGACATGAGATGTTTCATTCTCAGCCTACATGCCTGCAGGCTCACAGTCGTCCCCCAGAGAGAGGAGGAGCCCCTTGTTCTCCCAACACCCGAGTCAACCTCATGGAGCAGGTCCTGAGGCGCCAGGGTCTCTCTCCTGCGGGCTGCCGAAACTCTGCCACACTCACAGCCACCCCCCAGAGAGGGGAGGAGCTCCTTGTTCTCCCGGCACCCCGAGTCAACCGCATGGTGCAGGTCCCAAGGAGCCAGGGTTAGAGCACAGTTTTAAGAAAAGTGGCCCCTGAAACCTTCAGTTCTCCCCACAACTGATACCTAAATCCTGTCCCCTCACAAGCAGCTCCTCACCTCCAATTTTCCTCCAGTGACCAGTGGCAATCTTATGCTGGCATCATGAGGTCAGGGACCAATTTAGGTCTGCAGGGAGCATATTGTGTGCTCATCTCTCGAGGAGTGTGCCACTGGGGACCCCAAGCCCAACACATACCCTCAACATGGTTCCCTGCTGGAAATGCAGTGTGTTTTGTCTTGCAGTGAAGAAGGCAATTCCTTTCTGTACTGCACCATCACCTGCCACTGACTTACATGATTGTGAACCAGCCCTTTGTGGCATGCATGGGCAGTGGAGGGCGGGAGTGGGCTATGCTTCATGGGCTCTGGCAGAAGAGAATGCCAAATTCTCTCCGCTAAAGCTCATCCTACCCCCAGGTCTGTTTCATCCAAACCTGTGCAGCAAGAAGGGAAACAGGTTCCACACGAACCTGGCACATTTAGCTGTAGGAGGGTCTGAGTAGCCCTTAAGGCTTTCGGAAACCCAGATGTTTGACTACCAGAGAAACATTTGGGGAAGAGAATCCCCTGTGTGTAGCCTTGGCATTGAAGATGCTTAAATTGAATACGTTGAGGACATTGAGGACTTTGGCCCTGATCACTCAGAACCATGGTCCCATGTTGCCTGCTGCAACATAAGGCTATTAAAAGTCTTGTTTCCCAGGACTTTCCCATGGAAAGAGTACCTGGGAAGGAGGGAAGATGCTTGTTACAACACAGATTCCTTTTGGGTGGGTGGTGCATGCCTGTCATTCCAGCAGTGTAAGAGGCTGAGGCAGGGATCCCAAGTTTAAACCCAGCCCAGTAATTTAGCAACTAGCAACTTAGCAAGACTGTCTCAAAATTTAAAAGGGGTTAGGGGTAAGGCTGTAGCTCTGTGTGAAACTCTGGATTCAATCCCCCAGTAACACACACACACACACACTCACACATACACTCAACTCACATATCCCATAGATTCCCGGGCCTCAGGGAAGACCTACAGAATTTTCTCAGAAGACATTGCCTCGGAAGATGCATTTTAAGTTCCCTGAGTGTGCCTTTGACATGCCGACATTTTACTACAAAATACATAGATACTCTGCAGGTAATTTGTTATATGATGGTGAGCCACTCCCTTCCTGCAGCTCAGTTTTTATGAATGCAAACTAAAGGTTTCAAAGTTCATTTCTAAAGGGTTTGCTAACACTGTTTTCTATGACAGTGTTTACGGAGGGGCTTGCCGGGCTGTGGGCCCAGGCAGTGGTAGCCAGCACAGGGTGGAATGCCTGTCCACCAACAAGGACAGCTGGTGTCCTGGATAGTTGACCGAGTACGTCTGCACATCTGCATTTCCAAGAGGGAAGCCAAAAGGCAGATTTTTATACCACATCATTCAATTTAAGCATTAGAACCTAATTTTTTGTTTTAAAATACTTTTTTTTTTTGGTACCAGGAATCAAACTCATTACCTTGCACTTGCCATGCAAGCCCTTGTGCCACTGAGCTATATCCCCAGGCCTGGTTTTAAATATTTGACTAGAGGTGTTGGTTTGTACCTTTTAATTCTTATAAAGCAATTGGCCAAAGCCTGGTCTCCAAACCATAGGCAGATTTCCTCTGCTCTATTTGGGTTATTCAGCTATGAGCTTGGGTAAGTGACTTGGACATTGTGCCTTAGTTTCCTTATTTGTAAAATAGATATAATAATTCCTGTTTTACAGGAGTATTGCAAAGATTAAATTAAGTAATTTAGTAATGTACATGAAGAATAAGTGCTCCACAAATATCAGCCCTGTCTTGGTCATTGTTTTTATCCTCATCATTGTCCAAAGCAGCTTGAAGTTGGATATTCTGTGCCACAGGAATGGTTCCTGAGGGACCCCTGCAGCATCCTTTGTCCCCTAACCCCTGACAGCTCAGCCAAAGGAGATCTTTTCCCAACCCACCCCTATAGCAAGCAGGAGCTCAGCCAAGAAAACACAATCATTTATGTCTGTTTTTCTTGTACAGGAGATTAAACTCAGAGCCTTCAAATTCAGTTGTCTCCCCATCACTTCTATATTTTTAATTTTTGAGACAAATATCTAAAGTTGCACTAGATCTCTAAATTGTCCAGGCTGAGTTGGAATTTGTAAGCCTACTGCCTCAGCCTCCCAGGGTGCTTGCTCCACACCCAGCTACACAGAGTTCTTGTAGAGCTTGAGGTTACATCCTGCCTTTGGTGAGTTCAGGATATAGCCTTCCCGAAACTGTGCTCAAAAACCATATTTGCAAAGCAATTGTTCAAACTAAATCTGGGATCCTGGCAGATTCAGGGTCCCAGCTGAACAATAGAGGAAAGGGGCACCGGCTTCTCAGAGGAAGAGAAAAAAATGAACTGTGGGCAAGTTAGAGGCGGGGCAGGGAATGGAGAGGAAGCAGGGCCTCAGCTTCAGCTCCCTGGTAACCCACAGCCTGTGCAGTCCCGCACTACAACAGAGAGCCCTTGTCTAGGTCAAGGGAAGACTCTGCTCCCCTTCTTGACGTCACCTACCAGCACCCAGAGTTCTCATCAGGGACAGTTTGCATCTCTTAGGACCCAAGACTGTCCAGGTTGGTTCTGCTGACTGCTCTTTCCACTTCACAGCTTTGAACTAATGTTGCAGGGCAGCACACTCTGCAGCCCAGCAGTTTATACCTGCTTTTACTTCTGCCCAAACCCTCTCATCTGGCTGATTCTCACCTCACTGACTGATTGTCCTCCACTAGAAGCCTTCAGACTTTCTCCAGCAGCTTAGCGCTTTTCAGGATGCAGACACACTTTCTGTTCCCCTGGCCTATTCTTCCATCTGGGCTGGCAGTACCACAAGATGACAAATAGGAGGCCGAATCCCACACTGTATATACTGTTGAGTGAACATGGAGCCTTGATCCTCCAGTCCCTCCACCTCCCTCTCCCTTTTAAAATCTTTATTTTTACCAAAGACCATCTGAGGACACCTGTTGTAGACCTGCTTAACCCCTGGAGAGGTGCAGAGGAAAGAGAAGGCTCTCCAAACATTTCAGACACTGTTATGAGCTGAATTATGTTCCTTCAGCATTCATATGTTGGATGTCTGGCATGGTGGTGCACTACTGTAATCCCAGCACTCAGGAGATGGGGGCAGGAGGATCTCCAGGAGTTTAGGGCCAACCTTGGCTACAATGTGAGTTGAGGACCAGCCTGAACCACATACTGTCTCAAAAACACAAAACAAAACAAGAGAATTCATATGTTGGAGACTTAGTCCCCAGTACATCAGAATATGACTGTATTTGAAGATGGAGTCTTTAAAGAAGTAAACAAGGCTGTCTCTTTGGGACCCGAAACTCTCGGACCCGTAGAGTGGCCTGGGCTGTTTGGATCGAAAGTCTGTGCAGACCTGAATCTCGGCTCGCGACTCTTTGGGGCTGGTAGGCCTGCCCTTCATCCGCAAGGAACTGCCTGGAGATCCGCATCTGGGCCAGGTCTGTTTGGGCCCGTAGCCCCGCCCTTCACCCCCAGGAAGTCTCCCAGAAAGCAGCATCTCAGGCTGTCTCTTTGGGACCCAAAACTCTCGGACCCGTAGAGTGGCCTGGGCTGTTTGGA
>PVJX010040261.1:0-15301 GCA_004027295.1 Dolichotis patagonum | reverse complement strand
AGATAGAAAACACTACCAACAACAAGTGTTGGAGAGGCTGTGGGGAAAAAGGAACTCTTCTGCACTGTTGGTGGGAGTGTAGACTGGTGCAATGACTGTGGAGGTCAGTCTGGAGATTCCTCAAAAAGCTGGGTATGGAAGTCCCATTTGACCCAGCTATTCCGCTTCTAGGCATATTTCCAGAAGAACTGAAAACATCCTACCACAGTGATTTATGTGCACTGATGTTTATAGCAGCACAATTTGTAATAGCCAGATCTTGGAAACAACCTAAGTGCCCATCAACTGAGGAATGGATAAAAAAGTTGTGGCATTTTTATACAATGGAGTACTACTCAGCTATAAGGAATGATCACATCAAGATATTTATGAATAAATGGACACGACTTGAGACCATTCTCTTAAGTGAAATAAACGAAACTCACAAGGGTAAATACCATATAATCTCCCTAATATGAGATTTGATAAGAGTATATAAGACTTTGTGGTAAGCATGAGTCCCCATCTCATAGCTTCGAAGTCTTTCAAAGTTTTAAATCATCAGTTGGAATGGTTTTATCCTGTTTTGTTTGACTATATCATACTTGATGATATGAATAGCTGTTTTGAAGAAAACAAAACATTATGACAGCTATTGCTGATTTACTATCATCCTTCTTAGAAGTCCTACCATGCTTCTATTCTTCTACTACCATTGGTTCTATCTATCACATTGTGTCTTATTGGAATTTGAATATGTGTGATAGCTCAAACAAATTTTATCAAAAGTGAGATATTATAGTACCCATTGATCATTTTCTGCTATTCGGTTCAAAAAGCCACGTAATTCTTTCACTCTACGCATGGCTTTATACTATTGTGTTATGTTTGATATTTTTGCATTTGAAACTATGCTCAACTATAGTAGAGTAAGAGATATGGTGTTAGCTACTGTTCATGTCCAGTTGAGTTAATGTAAAGTATTGTGTTGCCTATGTTGTCCTGTTGTGATCTGCTCTGTACTGCCCCCTTTTGTTTTATTCTGTTTCAAATTAAAAAAAAAAGATAGCACTCTAACAAACTAGATTCAAATAAGATCAGGCATAATAAAACAGTATAAGTTATACAAGCCTTCTGGTTAAGTTGATAGGAAATTAAGGATGGTTACCATATTATGTCCCCTTATTTTTTGGATAGCTGACCTTGTCCTCAAGTCTAGTGTGATTAGACAAACTGGAACAGCATGTAATCCATCCAAGCAGAGTGATGAGAATAATGTAGATTTTAAATCTTGTTACCCCATTAAACATATCCTCTGCCTTCCTTTTTTAGACAATTCCTCCCCTTTCACTCCCATAGGGTGCACTGTTTATTTTGGGTCCCACTGCCTCCTTATATAGAGCATCTCAGTCGACCCTATCTCTTGATCTACTCTGCTTGTGTTTCTCTCTGTTAGTATTTTGAGGCCCTCTATACTAGAAATTATAGCCAATCTTCTCTGCCTCATTTCTGGTATTCTATTTCTGCCATTGGTAGTCTATTTTTCTCTTCCACTCCACTATCTGCCCCATTCACTGAGGCCTCTCTGCCACTGTTCCTGAAATGCTCATATTCTTTTTGTCTCTTTCTAAAATATTCTTTAGTATTTTTTGTAGGGTTGGATTGGTGGTCACAAATTCTCCCAGTTCCTCTTTGTCATAAAAACATCTTTTTTCTGCATTAATTTCTAGAGAGAGTTTTGTAGGATACATTAATCTGGGCTGGAGGTTGTTCTCCTTCAGGACTTGAATTATTTCACTCCAAGCTCTTCTTGACTTGATGGTCTGTGTTGAGAGATCTGCCATGATTTTGATGAGTTTTCCTTTATAGGTGATCTGTTTCTTTTCTCTGATGGCTTTTAATATTCTGTTCTTATATTGAATTTCTGGGATCTTGATTATTATGTGTCTGGGTGTAGCTCTGTTTTGGTTATAGGTGGCTGGAGTTCTGTATGCTTCATATGTCTGCATATCATTTCCTTTTTCTATGTTTGGGAAGTTTTCCTTAATAATTTCTGTGAGTAGCCTTTGCAGTTCTTCTGTTTTGACTCCTGCTTCTTCATTCACATGCTTTATTCTTAAGTTATAGATCCTCTTGTCGTGTTCTAGCTGTTGTATTGTTACTGCCTGCTCCCTTGTTATTTTTAAGAGATCTTCCCTTTCATGATCACACATTGCAAGCCTGTGTTCAATTTTTGATAGTTTATCTTTGGTTTCTTTCAAGGAGTTTTGTCAACTTTCTATGGAGTCTTTAGTTTGCTGGTGATCTCTGTGAATCTGCTTCATGAATTCTAGGTTTTTAAAATATTCTTCATGGAACATTTCTGTCATTTTGTGTTCCTCTATTCTTTTGTCTGTGTCTTCTTGAGAGATGCCCAGCCTTTCTTTTATTAATCTACTTATCTCTTGTTTAACTTGAATTAATATATCAGTTTTGATCTTGTTTACGATGTCCTGGATATCTCTTTATGTCCACTGACACTGTTTGATGTTTCATGTTTGCTGCCCTCACTCTCTTTTATATTTACCTCTCCTGGATCAATATTCTCAGGGTTGGGGGCTGGGGGCTTTTTCTTATTTCTCCCTCTCATCATGTTTTTGGTTCCTTCCATACAAGTGTATAGTGTAATTCCCAGCCCCTTTTGTTGTTGGTTAGGTTTCTTCTGGAGCACGTAGGCTAGGGGCTTCTGCCCTCTGCTGTCCTCTATCAGAGAGTGAAGTGCAAGCAAAGGTAGTATACACTGGCTACTCCCCTCTGGGCCAGTCGACCTTCATGGGCCTTCAATGAGTCAGTGTGCACTGCCCTAAGGGAACCAATTGATTTGTGACGACCCACTGGGTCCCAGCCCAATCCAAGCAGATTCCACCAATCTGCTCTGCAAGGGGAGCAACCAACTGAAGCTGCTTCCTTACAGAGTCAGAGCTTTCCTGCCCAACTCCAATATGTCATCTAGTTGGTTGCCTCTTTCCTGTGGGAGGGTCCCATTCCCATCACTCACCACGTGGTGATGCCGGTCCCCAAGAACTGCTGGGCTCCCTGACCTCTGACCTCAGTGTGGCTGCAGTGCTAATTCATGGTGCCTCTGGGTGGGGCGCATGCAGGGCCGGTTCCAGGCGAGCTGTGCACAGGGCTGTTCAGCTCCATGCTCCGGCCATTCAAGCCAGTCACTTCGGCGAGGTTCAGTCACTCACGTGGATCTCGGGCCTGAATTCAGGTGGCTTGGCCACAGTGTGTTGCTTGTCGATCTTAGCTTCTCTAATGGTAGCCCCAGGACCTCGTATTTTTTTTTATTAAAATTATTTTTTTATTTTTTTATTTTAAAGAGAATAAAACAAAAGAGAATGGAACAAAACAAATCAGAACAGAACAATGCAAGCAACACAACACTTCATAACAAGACAACTGGTCATCAACAGTAGTTACCATAATGTCTCTTTTCTTTGACATAGTTGAGCATACCTTCACACGCAATAATAACAAACATAACGAAATACTATAAAACCATTCAAAAGAATGAAAGCATAATAGGGACTTCAAAACCAAATAACAGGAAATGAACAATGGCTATTATAATATCTCATTTTCCACAAAAAATGTGTCTATACCATCACATATAATAAAATCTAATAAGACACAACAGGATAGAACCAATCAAAACAGAAGAACAAAAGCATGATAGGACTTCAAAGCAATATGATAGTAAATCAGCAATGGCTACCATAATGTCTTGTTTTCTTCAAAATAGCTATTCATACCATTACACATAATAAAATCAAATAAAACAGAATAAAACCAAACAAATGAATGAAAGCATTATAAGACTTCAAGGCAATATAACAGGAAACCATGATTACCACAATATAGCCACCCCTACCATCTGATAGGATAAAATCTAACAAAACAAAACAGAACAAAGCCAAACCTAACAAAATTGTGTAAACAATGCAAGAGTTCAAGATAAGACAATAAGAAACTGACAGTAGTTTCCACATTTCTCTCCAGGGTATTTCCTCCCCTTTGCTCTTACATTAACTATTTTGCTTTTGGATCCCATTAACTCCTTCTGTTTCTTATGCTAAGATTCACATATATGAGTTTGAACTGTTTCAGCCATGAACATGATCTCCAGTTGCGTCCATTTACCTACAAGAGCCTTGAGATTATTCTACTTTAGAGCTGGATAGCTTTCTTCTGCAGGAAAATACCATTATTACTACCATTATTATCTTATCCATTCTGCAGTTGATGGGCAAATTATTCTTGCTTTTTTTTGTCTCCTGTCACATGAAACAATTGTTTTCTCTCCTTTGATTTTCAGTCTATGAATTTCCTTTTCAGTTTCTTGTTTCAGTTTCCTGTTTACAGTGCATGGATGGATCTTGTTTCTTGATCCACTTTCCCTGGGTTTCTTTTTATTCTGGTCTGAGGCCATCTATACTAATAGTTACAACTGGCATACACTGGTTTGTCTCTGCCCTGCTATCCTTCTGTTGTTGGCCCTCCACTTTTCCCCTTCATTCAACTGCCTGTCTTGTTTGGTGATCCTCCTCTGCTGTTCTTCCTGGAACCATGGTCATCTTTATCTCTCTAGAATATCTTTTAGCACTCTCTGTAGGGTTGGTTTTGTAGTCATAAATTCCTTCAGTTGTTCTTTATCATGGAAGTATCTTATTTTTCCACCAATTTTGAAAGATAGTTTTGCAGGGTAGATCAATCTGGGTTGGAAGTTGTTTTCTTTCAGGGTTTGAAACACTTTACTCCAAACTCTTCTTGACTTGATGGTTTGTGTTGACAAGTCTGCTGTGATTCTGATTGGTTTCCCTATATAGGTGATCTGTTTCTTTTCTCTAACAGCTTTTAATATTCTATTCTTGTGCTGAATTTCTGGGATCTTGATTATTATATGTCTGGGTATAGATTTACTTTGGTTATGGCTAGTTGGAGTCCTAGATGCCTCACTTATCTGCATGCCAGATCCATTTCTCATGTTTGGGAAGTTATCTTCTATTACTTCTCTGAATATCCTTTAATTTCATTTGTGTTGACACCTGCTTCTTAACTTATACCTATCACTCTTAACTTATGCTTCTTTGCATCATCCTGCAGCCCTTGGGTTGTTATTTCCTGACTCTGTGTTATTTTTAAGAGATCTTTCCTTTCATGATCACTAGCTGCAATCCTGACTTCAAGGTTTGAAAGTCTGTCTTCAGTCTCTTTCAAGCAGTTTTGCCAGCTTTTGATTCAATTTTTAATTTCCTGCATCTCTCTTTGAATCTGTTTTGTGCATTCATTATAATTCTTTTCTACATTCATTCAAGGTTTCCATCATTTTCCTTTAGACCTGCTGAACAATTCTTTCAGTATGCTTGTGATTTCTTCTTTTACCTGAGACATTATTTCTGTTTTGACTGCTTTTACAATCTCATGAAGTTGTTTCCTTACTTCAGTTGCTATCCTCTCAGAGATTTCAGGTGTGTGACTTCCATTTTCTTCCATGACTGTATCTCCCAGATTTATTCTGTGTGGGCTAGAGGTCTGAGTTTGCCTTTTGCTCCTTTGTCTTGACATTGTCCTGGGTTCCTCCCAACAAACTGGTTGTGGGGTCCCAGGCACTTCCCAGGTTGGCTGCCCCTAAGCAGTGTAGTGGGATGGGACAGGTGCCTGGGTTCATCTAATTCCAGATTTACAGGGAGGTAATAGGGTGTAGAGTGGGCTTCTCCAGAGCTATGCAGCTACACTGGGGCTTTGCTGATGATTGGGGGGGGGCTGCTTCTCTCAGCCTGTGTGTCTACACTGGGACTCCCATGATGGTGGCAGACATACAGGGGTGTTTTTGTCTGATTCTGCTAGTGGATGATGGCTGGCTGAGGGAACCAAGGGCCTCCCTTGGTGGCCTACAGATGTGCAGGGCTTACCTGGCTTTGTGTCCCTGCTCCTGCAGGCTGCCTGCAGGAAGAAGCCTTCTGATGGCAGCTCCCTGAAGGTGAAGGTGGATCTGCTGGTTCTCTCTGCCTACACTGGCTGCCTGTAGGACGTGGCCTTTTAGTGGTGGCACACAGTGGGCAGAGGTGGATCTTTCTGTCTCCTTCAGCCCATGTTGGGCGTGAGGAGGAAAGGGCCTTCCAGGGGCAGATCTTCTGGTTCTCTCTGCCCATGCTGGGTGCACGGGGGAAAGGTGGAAAACTTCTTAACTCATTGTACATGGAAAGCAGAGAAAAGGTCCAAAGAGGAAGGAGCCAGGGACCAGATCGGGACCTCATATTTGAGCAGTCTCTTTCCCTTCAGTTTCTTTCTGTGATGAGAGAGTCCATCTCCCTCTGTTTGGATCCCTCCAGGGTGTTCTATTCTGGCATTTGAGCTGTCTCTCTCAGAGAGGCTCCATATCCTGCTACCTCTAGGTCCACCATCTTTGAAACTCTCCAAGCTTGTCTTAACCTGAAGGTTTGTGCTGAGAAGTCTGCTGTGATTCTAATAGGTTTTCCTTGATAGGTTAGTTGTGTCTTTTCTCTAACAGCTTTTAGTATTCTGTTTTTATGGTGTATGTCTGAGATCTTAATTATTATATGTCTGGGTGTAGGTTTCTGTTGGTTATGACTGTGTGGCATTCTATATGCCTCAATTATTTGTATATCCAATTTCCCCCCCATGTTTGGGATATT
Source organism: Dolichotis patagonum (assembly GCA_004027295.1). Classification (NCBI taxonomy): domain Eukaryota; kingdom Metazoa; phylum Chordata; class Mammalia; order Rodentia; family Caviidae; genus Dolichotis; species Dolichotis patagonum. Next base: position 8,624 of record PVJX010040261.1, on the reverse strand, counting down.
TTCTGCCATTATTTCTGTGAACAGCTTAGCACTGTACCCTGCCTCCTCACTAATGCTTATTACTCTAATATTGTTTCTCCTGGCATCGTCTTGTAGCTGTTGGATTGTCATTTCATGCTGCTTTGTTGTTTTTATAAGTTCTACCCTTTCAAGACCACTATCTGTGATCCTGTCTTCAAGGTGTGAAATTCTATCGTCAGCTTCATTTAAGTGGCTTTGCAGGTTTTCAATGCAATTTTTCATTTCTTGCATATCTCTTTCAATTTGTTTTGTAGATTCTGCTTGTTTTCTGCATTGTTCATTCAGAGTTTCAATCAATTTCCCATGCTCCTATAGTTTCTTATCTATTTCTTCTCTAGCTATGTTGAGCAGCTCATTTACTAAGGTTGTTACTTTTGACTTTACATAAGACATTATTTCTAATTTGAGTTCTTCTATAGCCTCATGGATTTGTTTCTTTACTTCATTTGCTATCTTTTTAGAGATTTCTGGTGTATGAATTTTAGGGTCCTCTATTTCATTATTGCCTGCACTTGCCCCTGATGGACTAGATGTTCTGGATTGCATTTTGCATTTTGCATTTTCATTTAGTCATTTTCACCTTTGGGTGAATTTCTGGTCTTTCTGTTCCAACAGTCACAACTTTCTGCTGTGTGCGTTTCAGGGTTCTACTGTGTGGTTGATGTTTGTCAAATTGCTGGGTACCACTATGAAGAGGAGATCCAGTCTCCTGAATTCCTCCTACTGTGCCTGTTGGGTGAGTCCTATATTCTTTCTGGGCTAACTTGCCAAGAAGTATTGATGTAGGGCAACTCTTAGTTTCTGCTGTTGTTATATCTTCAGGTTGTTGCAGGTCACCAGGTCTCCCTGGTTATAGTGTTTGTGTCAGCTGAGGCCCTACTGTGTCACTGGGGGTCTCATAAGTTCTTTTAATTTCCTCTAAGTTGGGGTGGGGTGATATTGGCGCACTCCTCAACCTGTCTGATGTTCTCTGTGTTGGGGAGGGGGTTACCCACTCTCTTGCCAGGTTGGCCAAGATCTTACACTTGGAGTGAGTTTCACTTCTGCTCCTATTTACCCACTGCAGACCTCTATTTTATGGGGAAACTCACCACACTGACTGAAGCCTGATGAGGTCTTCTGTTTGGGTGAGGGGTTCCTGAGCCTCTCATCAAGCCAGCATGGTAGTCCACTGTAGTCCAATGTTCCCGGTGGAAGGGCGGGTCCAGCAGATGTGGTCCCAGGCAGCTCAGGCCTGTGGCAGGCTTCCTAGATGTTCCTGGAGGAGGAGGAGGCCCAGCAGCGGCAGTTCCAGGAACCTCAGGCCCTTTGCCACTGGTCCCTGCAATGTTCCCTGTGGGCAAAGGGTGGGCCTAGCACTCCTGAGCAGCCCTGGTTCTCAGCAGGTCCCCAATATGTTCCCAGTCCCCAACAGCCAGGGCTGAGCTGGTGGTCTCCGCAATGTTTCCTGCGGGCGAAGAGTAGGCCTACCAGTCCTGAACAGCCCAGGCTGAGGTGCCGGTCTCTGAGATGTTCCAGTTCCTGGAGGTTTCAGTCCATAATTAGCTGGCTCCAAGGCAGGGTAGTATGGCACCTGGGGATCAAACTCTTGACCTTGTGCTTGCCAGGTGGCACTTGTGCCTTTGACCTAAATCCCCGGCCCTCATTTGCCCATTTACTGATCGGATTACTTGTTCTTTTTGTGTCAAAATGTTTGAGTTCTTTTTATAGTCTGGATATTAATCACAGCATAGAAATAGATGGCAAAGATTTTTGCCCATTCTGTAAATTGTCCCTTCATTCTGATTGTTATCTTTGCTGCATAGAAGCTTTTTCATTTGTTGAAATTTCACTGGCAATTCTTAGTTTTATTTCCTGAGTTATTAGAATCATGTTCAGGAAATTATTGCCTGTATCAACGATTTGAAGTATTTTCCTCAAAGATTCCTCTAGTAGTTTCAATTTTCAGATCTTACATTAAGGTCTTTGATTCATTTTGATTTTTGTATAGGGTGAATATGGTAGCTGATCTTGATTGTCAACTTTACTGAATTGAGAAATGCCTAGGAAATTAAGATAACATACTTCTGGGTGTGTCTGTGAGGATTTTCTAGAGACAATTAGTATGTTATATGTCAAACTAATGGGGGAGAACTGTCCTAAATGTGGGCAGCACAATTTAATAGGGTGGGAGCTGCAGTGGAAAAAAAGCAGCAGAAAGAGGAAGAAGCCCACTAGTATAGACTCTCTGAGTCTGTGTCTCTCTCCTCCATCTCCTTCCAGTTTCCATGAAGTGAGCAATTTTCCTGTGCAACATCTTTCTTTTTTGTTTGCTTTTTGAGACAGAGTCTCACTTTGTAGTTCAGGATTGCCTTAACTCTTTATGTAGTTTAGGTTGGCTTTGAGGTGATCCTCCTGCTCAGCCTCCAAAGTGCTGGGATTTCAAGCATGCACCACCATGCCTGGCTGGCAGCATCCTTCTGCCATGACATTCCTGCCTTGCCACAGGCCTAAAACAATGGAGCCAGTATATAGTGGACTAAAACCTCTGAAACTGTGAACCAAAACAAACCTTTCCTCCTTTAAATTGTTTATGCCAGGTATTTTTTCAATGATGAAAATCTGACTACAAAGTGAAAGATAAGGATCTAGTTCCAATCTTCTACAGGTGGATGTGCAGTTTCCCCAGGAACATTTGTTGAAGATGTGCTCTTCTCCCATGCATGTTTTAAGCTTCTTTGTTGAGAATCAGGTACCAATATCATGCCATTTTTGTTAAATAGCTTTATGGTATGTTTTGAAATTAGGTGTTGTGATGCTTCTAGCATTGTTCTTTTTGCTCAGATTGCTTTGCCTAGTTGGGGCTTCTTGTGCTTGTATATGAATTTTATTTTTATTTTTTAAAAAATTTTATTGGATATTTTAGACATATGTAAAGATAGCACTCATCATAGGAAATTTGTGCCTGTACACATATCCTGCCTCTTCTTTTTTTCACATTAAGGGGAATGTGAATTTAAATTAATGAATTTATAGAAATTCTATATGAATTTATAGAAATGTTTTCCCAATCTATGAAGAATATCATTGATATTTTGATGGAGATTGCATTGAATCTTGATAGCTTTTGCTAGTGTGAACACTGAAATAATATTGATTCTACCAACTCATGTATGTACATGGGAAGGGTTTCAATCTCTGTCCCCTTCCCTGGGAACATATAATATGGAGAGTTGTGAATTACTTCATAATTTTCTTTGAACTACCTTTCTGCTTCCCCCTACTTTTAAGTTTTCCCTTTACCCCTCTCTTGATTTCCAGAGCTCCCCTTTTCTCTCCTTGAAATACAGTTTATCCTTTGTTGCTCTGACTCTATTCAACTGAATTCATGTGAAGGATACTTCTATTCCACCTTCTTAGAAGCCCCTACTAAAGTTAAAAAAATTTTTTTTAATAGCCATTCTCTCAAGTGTGAAGAGATACTTCATTGTGGCCTTGATTTGCATTTTCCTGACAATTAGTGATGTTATCATTTTTCATATACCTGTTGTTCATTTGTATGTCTTCTGAGAAATCTCTATTCAGGTTCTTGGCCCAATTTTAAGTTGGATTATTTGTTTTCTTACTATTGAGTTGAATTCTTTATACATTTGGATATTAACCCCTGACCAGAAATGTTTTCTTCTACACTATATGTTGCCTATCTACTGTGTTACTTGTTTACTTGCTGTGCCAGTCCTTAAAAAAAATAATTATTGGAACAAATTCTGTAAAGTTTCATGATACAAAATCAACATACAAAACTTAGTAGTATTTATATCCACTAAAAAGAAATCTTAAAAAGAAATCAGAAAGTAATCCAATGACAACAGCTAAAAAATACAATATTTGTGAATAATCAAGGAGGTAAAAGATCTATAAACTAAAAACTATAAAGCATTGATGGAAGAAATTAAAGAAGATACAAGTAAATGGAAAGATGTCTTATCTTCATGGATTGGAAACATTAGCATTGTTGAAATGTTTATATTACCCAAAGCTATTCACAGATTCATTGCAATCTATCAAAATTCCAATGAATTTTTGAAGAAAAGAAATAGAACAGTTTTAAAATTTACATAGAAGTATAAAAGACCCTGATGAACCCAAGCAATCTTGAGCAAAAAAAGAACAAAGAGGTATCACATGAATCTTCATTTTTATTTTTACTGTTTATTTTTACTTCAGTCTAATTGCAATGGCACATACCTTTAAATAAATGAAAATTATGATAAGGTTATCTTTTTTTCATTCCTAACTTTGATGAGAATGCTCCTTGTGCTTCTCCATTTAGCATTATACATCCAGGAAGCTGCAGCTGATAGTTATTTACTTTTACAGCTGCTGATACATTAATGTCATTTAATTTGAATAGGCTTAGTTAATCTAAGTTAATTATAAGTTTTTTAAAAATCTAGAGTACTGATTTTTAATCTGGACTCTTTGAAGAAGAAAGGGCTTGATGGATGATTGGCATTTATGTGGAGGATATGATAATGTAAGATTACTCAGCAGTCACAATACAGATTCTTGTAGAGTTTGAGAACTAGAATGAGAAAGGGCATTAGGGTGAAAGAGTGACAGAGGCATCATAATAAAAAGAAAATTCAAATAGAAAGTCCAAATAAATTCATATGAGTGTTATGGTTTAGATCTGAAATGTCCCCCAAAAGTTATGTGTTCAGAATTGAAACTTGTTCAGAATGGGAGAGTCACGAGGGAATAGGACGTGGAAAGGTGTAAGCTTGTCCCTAGTTTCTCCCTTTTCTCTCTGTTTTCTGGCTGCCATGGGTGAGCAGCTGGCTTCTGTCATGTCTTCTACTATGCCATTTCTGTCTTGAAGCCAGCCCAAAATGTATGGAATCCACTTCAACTATGAGTCAAATAAATCTCTTCTCCTTTAAGATGTGGGTGTCAGGTATTTTGTCCCAGTGATGAGGAAGTAATGAATATGAGGGAGTAGAATTTATTGACTTTTAGGTTTGATATTCAGATCAAAACAATTCAAAATATCATGGCTATTAGCAAGAGTATTAGGCAATAATTTCCAGTGCCTCCAGATCAGTTTATTTTCAAAATACAAATAAATAAAAAGAACAATTTAAAAGAAGCCAGGAAAAGGAAAAATCAAAGACAAAATTAGGATTATAACTGAGTTTTCTTTAGCAATAATTATGACCAGGAAATAATGGAAAAATACCTTTAAAGCATGGATAAAAATAACTTGTCAACCCATAATTGTGTACCTAGCAAAACCATCTTTATTGAATGAGAGGAAAATAAAGTCATTGTAAAGTAGAGAGTGTTTACAATCAAGAGATGCACAGTAGGAGGACTTTTAAAGTATGTACTTCAATTAAGAAAATGATCCCAGAAAGATTATAATAGGTACAAGGAATGATGATACACAGAGAGATTTAATAAAAAGTAATATTCTTAGGTGCTGGCTGACTTCTAAATAGGATTTAGCTAGAATACTGTTCTACTCCCCCAAAATTTCTGGGAAGACTAAGAAAATGGTCAGGAACATAGGAGCTAAGACCACAGATAAGTATCATACAATAAAAAAAAGTATCATACAGTATGCAAATCCATGAGGATACTGTTGCTACTGCAGTTAAAACCCACTAAATACTTACAACTTATCACACTGACTTCATTGGAACTGAACACTGGATGCTGTTTCTGGAAGCTAAATGTTGCTGAGGTTCTCCATTGCCCCTGGTCCTTTCTTAAAAATAAGTTTTGTCCTCAGAATCTGTGTGGTTATGGCTTACTGTTCAAATCCAGGCTACATGCCCAGGCCAAACTGCAAGAAAAGCTGAAATATCAATTATGTGGCATTTTACACTGTGTTTCACACTAAAACTTATCAAACATAGGAACATGGAGTACTGGGCAATATAACACACTAGAAAAAAATTGTCTTCTATAGGGAGAAATTTAAAAAAATAAAAGTAGAAAATTATAATAAAAATAAAATCCAATAGACTAAAACTATAAATGAGGAAGAATGGTTTATTTAGATATTTTAAATAATTAAGATTATAATGAGTATACATAATTCAAACAAAATGCCTTATTGGAAAAATCATAGATGAAAGTCCTCTGAAACTGAAATACCTAGGCTGACATCCACAGAGTAGACAAATTCCAGGGAAATATCTTTCGGTTTATGCCAAAGGAGTGGGCCTCCAATCAAAGGATAGGTAAACCCTCCATGGAACAACATTATCACATCAGCCAAGTCACAGTTGATTATTCCACCATTACACATTGCTTGAGTTAACTCAGTCTCCTGTCTCAAATCTTCATATGAAGTACAGTACTTTGGAACTTTCCAGAAAAACGTGTCAGAAATGTACTTGGATACAGAGACAGTGATGTGAAATAAGGTGTACAGGCCAGAGGTAGGTTGCTTCACAGAAACACCAAGACTGAAAGCCGTAAGTTGAAATTAGGTAAACAGAAGGCTGAATAGATACATTTATTAAAAATCAGGTTTGTTGTAAAGGGTGAAGCAAAGGAAATAGTTATAAAAATGTTTTGGGAGGAAACTGGAAAGTAAGAAGTAGTAGAAAAATCTCAGAAACTGAGAAAAGTTGGTGGTGGAAGCTGGAATCATTACATATCTACAAGTGGAAAACTAATAATGGAGAATTACATTGGCAGGATATTGTCTATTTTCTGTGGCTATAACAAAATACAATCTGAGGATAAGTAACTTATAAAATTCAGAGGTTTGTTTAGCTCAAACAATATGGTGCCATCATCCTGATGAGGGCTCCTCTGGCTGCATCACAACATGGCAAAGAAGGGACCAGTGTATGAGCAAGGAAACAAGAGACAAGGCAATGACTAGGCTCACTCTTCTTATAACAGCCTGCTCTGGTAAGACTTCCCAAGTGACCAAGGACACTTCTATGAGGAATGCATTAATCCTTTTTAAAGACCTGTCTCCCACAGCCCGAAGATTCTATCTCCTGTCAGTAATGCCAACTGAAGACAAAGCTTGCAGCACAAACCTTACCCAAAGCATTGCACTAGCTTAGCCCACTCTGACCTTTTAACCTGTGTATACCTAGCTTTCCTCTTGAGTCATTTAGAATGTCTCACATTTCAAATGCCATACAATAAAAATGGAAGTCTTTATCTTATTCCTCCTCCTATCACACTTCTTACCAGCCTTTCCTCCCTTCATTATGTACCTGGTAGCATAAGTCAAAAACTTTGGAGCCATCATTAACTCTTTTTTTCTCATTCCTCCATCCTGTCAGCTAATTTGTTCACTAGACTATATGTCTAGGATTTATCTTCACTTTCTTTACTTTTTAAATCCTTTTTCAAATCAGATTTCTGAACAAACAAATTTTGTAGATGTTAAATTAGCCCTAATGAAAAAGTGTTTTGGCATTTAATGGCAACAGGTGACTGGTTCAGGTTCCACTTGGTGGTGCTGACTATAAAATATAGCATAGTCATTTCTATAAAAGCTTTGTGTTTTCATATCAGATAGCTCTCTTCTGCTCACATGACTGAAAAGAATGTATGCATTTATGTAAGTATATATGTATTTTTTTTAGGGCCCAAGCCCAGGGCCTCATAATGTTAAACTAATGTTCTACCACTGAGCTATACTCTCAGTCTTACAAAGGAAACATGTAAGAAGTTAATATACAGACTGCAGATGATGTCAGTGCTTTACTAATATCTACTGGGATTCACTAATCTTTTAATGAGCAATTTGATCCTGTTATGCTTTTGTCCCCACAACCATTGTCTTTATCTACCAGATATTCTCAGGCTGTGAAAGAATAACTTGCCTGATATCCTGAAGTTCCTAGTAATTTACACTTCCCCAAAGGCAACAATTAATTAGAAAGCAATTTTGACTCCCAATAATCAAAATGACACACAAGTTTGGCTATCATAGGTGTGTAGGGAAAGGCAAATGGGATACTACTGGTGTTTAACTGATAGGAGGCAGGGATGCTGCTAGACACCCTTCAATGCATATGTTGAATTCCCATAACGAAGAAAGAGCTACCCACCAATATGTTCATAGTATGGAAGTTCATAGTATGGATTACAGAGGTCCAAATTCAACAATACCTTCAACAATGACTGATGGGAATCAAAGCACAAAATTTCTGTTTTTTCTCTTGTACCTAAAAGAAATAATTCTGAGATCTATGTTATCTCTAGGGATGTCCTGTGGAACTTAGCTAAATAAAGTTGCCTGCTTGGAAATTTGCCTGGTGTTTTACCCATGTTTGTTTTTTTTTTATCCTCTCTGTCTACTTCTTCATTTCTCTGACAATTTTTCCTAAAAATATTTCCTAGTTAACTACTTTTACATGAATTTTCATCTCAGGATTGTTCTGTTTTGTCCAGTGTATAGGTGTGCTGGGGAATACTGCTGAGAGACCAAAGAAAATATATGAAGATGTTTTGTAAGAAATAAGGTTAAGTCTTACTAGTGGGCATTAAAAGGAAAGGATAGAGTTAATTAATACTAACAAAGAAGGGTCCATAAGAAATGCAGCAGAGTCTAATAGTATTACTTGGAAGGACCACAAAGAACA